>JAQQSV010002851.1:0-20865 GCA_028646515.1 Pseudochirops corinnae | reverse complement strand
AAAAACTTGTACACAATCACAGATACATGGTATGTGTGACGACCAACTTTGATAAACTGGACTCTTCTCAGCAATGTACAGTTATAAGACAACTCTACAAGTCTCAGGATGGAAGGAGATGTCTATATTCAGAGAAGGATCTAGAAAGAACAGAGTTTAAATGGAGACTGAAGCAATACATGCTATCGCTCTTTTTTCATGTTTGGTTTTCTTTCTTCCCATTGTTCACTCCATTGGTTACAGCCCTTCTATACAACCAGACTAATGTCCAGTGTGAAAGTATTTGCAGATCTTATACTTCACTACATGCTGCCATGGTAGGGGGAGGCAGGGAAAGGAGAAAAATTGAAACTCAAGGGATTGTGGAACTGAATCTTGTAAACTAAAAGTAAATAAACAAGTCAATGAAAATTAAAAAAAATAAAGCACTATCACATAGTTAACCTCTATGAGGGTACTATAAGTAACCCCCATCACTGTTTCACATTCACCATGTTAGCTCTTGAGTTCCCACCAGGGTGTTTTCATTTACACAAAAGCCATTCACAATGATGGCCATATTTTATCATTTGACTAGAGGGATAGAGGTTGCTTAATGAAGACATTAGGGAATGGCTTCACCTCTTGCACATCATAAGGCAAAGGAAATAATGATATCAAAGGTACTTAACATTTTAAAATAAATACAGCAAAAAAATGAATTCATCAGAATTCATCATAATCCTGGTTCAAACTCTTCTACCATGGCGTTCAGTATCTGTTGGGGAGATTGTACTTACTAAAACCTGGCAGGGAAATACATGAGGGCAGAGAATCATATACTTAGGCCAATTTAAAGCTCTAGACTGAAGGCATTGATATATTGCCCCGTTCAAGAATATCCGTAGCCAATAATCTAAAGCCAATTCTCTGCTTACTGCTCCATTTATGTTCTTTATCTGTTCTCTGGTAGGGTAACTTCTCATCTACTCTTGAACTGATGAAGTGTTTGCATGCTCTTTCAACTCACAATCATCTTTAAAAGGGTGCTAAGGAAGTGTTTCACTGTAAAATGACCTAGAGATTCCCTCTTAAACAACAGACTTGTAAAGCCAAGGAGGCTCTTCTCTCTGGGTAATACAATCAAACCAAACCAGATCTTCACTCACCAGGATTCTGCATAGACCAATAAGTTTGTAACAAACAGCTCATATAAATAGCTCAGATTCCCTGGACAAGGCAGACAAACCTAGACAATTATTCACTCTTCAAAATGCTTCATTTGACCAATCCACTTATAAAAGTAGAACTCTTAACAAAGCAGTTGTGAAGCCTTTACTTTTTCTTTTAGAACCAGAAAGTGGAAGCAGAGAACAATATATACTTTTTGAGAGGCTTTCAGAGTCTAGGTGGTGGTAAAAGACAATAGCTAACACTGAGTTCTTGTCCAATGAGCTCCAATCTCTCTCCAGGCAATAAGAATTAGTAACTGAAGCCTTTAATGTCAGTTAATGGCTCAAACTGTCCCTTCATCACAAAAGTCTAAGATAGTTGAATTTTTTTGCATGATGTACTCTGCAATTAAGTTAAGTAGATAAGGCAACAATAAACAGCTTTGTACTCCTTTCCATCTTAAACCAATCGGTTATTCCATGTTCAGTTCTAACTGTTGCTTTTCTGCCTTGATATAGGTTTCTTAAGTAACAAGTAAGATGTCTGGTTCTCCCATTTCTTTGAGAACTTGCCAGATTTTGCTGTGATCCACACAATCAAAGCCTTTAGTGTAGTCAATGAAATGGAAGAAGATGTTTTTCTGGAGCTTCCTTGATTTCTCCATAATCCACTGAATATTGGCAATTTGGTCTCTAGTTCTTCTGCCTCATCAAAAACAAGCTTGCTCTTCTGCTAATTCTTGGTTCACATATTGCTGAAGCCTAGCTTACAGAATTTTAAGCATAACCTTGCTGACTTGTGAAATGAGCACAATTGTTCAGTAATTTGAACATTCTTTGGCATTGCCCTTCTTTGGGACTGGAACATAAAATGATCTTTTTCCTATCCAATGGCCACTGGTCCATTTTCTCAATTTGCTGGCATGTTTAGTGTAGCACTCTAAAAATAAAATAAAACCAGGAATAATAAAGAAAGTGAAAAAAGTATGCTTCAATCTACACTTATTGTTCATCTCTGTCTCTGGAGGTGAATAGCACTTTTCATTATCTTTTAGGATTGTAAATAGCTCAGCTAGAATTCCATCAGCTCCACTAGTCTTATTGTTAGCAATGCTTTGTAAGACCCACTTGACTTCATTCTCCAGAATATCTGATGCTAGACCAGTGACTACACCATCATGGTTATTAGTGATGTTAAGCTGCTCCTTGGATAGTTCCTTGTTGTATTCTTGTCACCTCTTCTTAATTTTCTCTGCTTCTGTTAAATCTCTACCATTTTTGTCTTTTATCATGTTGATTTTTGCATGAAACATTTCCTTGATATTTCTAATTTTCTTGAAGTTCTTTCTTTTCCCATTTTATTGTTTTCTTCTGTTTCTCTGTACTGCTCATTTAAGTGCAATCTATTTATATCCTTATCTCTCCTTGCAATTCTCTGGAATTCTCCATTCAATTGGTTATATCTTTCCTGTTTTCCTTTTTTTAACCTTTCACTTTCCTTCATTCCTCAGCTATTTGTAAAACCTTACCAGTCAGTCATTTTGCTTTCTTGCTCTTCTTTTTCTTGGGAATGTTTTCTGTTTCTGCCTTCTATAAAATATTTTAAACCTCTATCCATAGATCTTTGGGCATTATACTTACTAAATCTAATCCTTTAAATCCATAAGTCACTTCCACTTCATATTCATGAGGGATGACATTTAGGTCATGCCTATATAGTCTAATGTTTTTCCTTATTTTTTTCAATTTAAGTCTGAATTTAAGCCAGAATTAAGATCAACAATCTCAGATATGCACGTGATACAACTCTGATGGCAAAAAGTGAAGAGGAAATAAGAAGTTGCTTGATGAGGGTGAAAGAGGAAAAGTGTAAAAACTGACTTGAAGCTTAACATAGAAAAAAACTAAGATCCTGGTAACTGGACCCATCAATTCCTGGCAAATAGAGGGAGAAGAAATGGAATCAGTATTAGATTTTATATTCTTGGGTTCAAAGATCACCATGGATAGTGACTGCAAATGAAAAGATACTTGCTCCTTAAAAGGAAAGCTATGGCAAATATGGACATCATATTAAGAAACAGAGAAATCACCTTCCCAACAAAGGTCCACATAGTCAAAGCTATGGTTTTTCCAGTAGCAATGTATGACTGCCAGAGTTGGACTATAAGGAAAGCTGAATGCTGTAGAATTGACACTTTTGAATTGTGATGCTGGAGAAGACTTTTAAGAGTCCCTTGAGAGCAAGGAGATCAAATAAGTCAATATTTAAAGAAATTAATTCAGGGTATTCACTGGAAGGTGGAATACTGAAGCTGAAACTTAAATACTTTGACCACATAATTAGAAGGTGGAGTTCATTGAAAAAGACCCTAATGCTGGGAAATATTGAAGGCAAAAGGAAAAGGGGATGGCAGAGGATAAAATGGACAAATAGTTTTATAGAAACAGTGAACATGAATTTGAACAGATTTTCAGAGGCAGTACAGGACAGAAGGACTTGGCTTGCTATGATAGGGTCATGAAGAGTCAGATGTGACTGAATGATTAAACAACAACAAAGCTTGACGTTTTTACTCTTGCTATTTCTTTAATCTCTGCTTATCAGGTTCTGCAATTTTCACCCAACTCTTTCTGATATATATATATATATATATATAAATTTCATTAAATATTTCCCAATTACATTAAAAAAATTTAACATTTATTTTTAAAAATTTTGAGTTCCAAATTATGTCCCTCCCACCTTTCCCCCACCTCTTGAGAAGGCAAGCAATATGATATCAATTATATGTGTGAAGTTATGCAAAACATATTTCCATATTAGTCATGCTGCAAAATAAAACACACACAATAAGATCAGGAAAAATAAAGAAAGTGAAAAGAGTATGCTTCTAATTTCACTCATTGTCCAATGGGGGTAGATAGCACTTTTCATCATGGATCCTTTGGAGTTGTCTTGTTTCACTATTGTGGTCAGAGTAGCTTAGTCTTTCACAGTTGATCCATCATTACAATATTGCTGTTACTGCATATAATGTTCTACTGGTCCTGCTCACTTCACTTTGGATCAGTTTGTATAAAGCTTCCCAGATTTTTCTAAAACCATCTTGCTCATTATTCCATCACAGTCATATATCCCAACTTGTTCAGTCATGCATTCTCCAAATGATGAACATCCCCCCAATTTTCAATTTTTTGCACCACAAAAAGAGCTATTATAAGTATTTTGTACAAATAGGTCTCCTTCCCTTTTCTTTGCTATCTTTGGGATATAGACCTAGTAATGATATTGCTAGGTCAAAGGGTAAACAGGTTTATAGACCTTTGGGTATAGTTCCAAATTGTTCTCCTGAATAAAATTGGACCATTTTACAATTCCACCAACAATTCATTAGTGTCTGAATTTTTTCCACATTGTCTCCAGCATTTGTCATTTTCCTTTTCTGTCATGTTAGCCAATCTGATACGTGTGAAGTGGTACTTCAGATCTGTTTCAACGCACATTTCTCTAATCAGTAGTATTTTAGAACATTTTTTCATGTGACTATTGAAAGCTTTGATTTCTTTTTTGAAAACTGCCTGTTCATATCCTTTGACCATTTATCAAGTTACAAATGGTTCTAATTTTTATAAATTTGGCTCAGTTCCTGATGTATTTGAGAAATGAGGCCTTTATTAGAGAAACTTTCTGTAAATTTTTTTCACTGTTTCTTGCTTTCTTTCTAATTTTGGCTACACTAGTTTTATTTGTGCAAAACCTTTTAAATGTCATATAATCAAAATTATCCATTTTACCTCATGTGATCCTCTTTATTTCTTATGTGGTCATAAGCTCTTATAAATTTTTCTATGTTCCACTAATTTACTTATGACATAACTTTCATTTATCTAAATCACTTATCCATTTTGACCTCGTTTTGTTATATAATATGATGTACAGGTGGTTTATGCCTAGTTTCTGCCAAACCATTTTCCAGGTTTCTCAGTGATTTTCATAAAATGGTGAGTTCTTGCTTTAAAAGCTTGGATCTTTGGGTTCATCAAACTCTAGATTACTATGGTCATTTATTAGTCTATTGTGTACCTAATCTATTCCAGTGATCCATCACTATATTTCGTAGTCACTATCAGATTATTTTCATGATTACCACTTTGTAATTTAGTTTGGAATCTGGTAGCACTAGGTCATCTTCCTTGACTTTTTTCCCCCATTAATTCCTTTGATAGCCTTAACCATTTTTCTTCCAAATAAATTTTGTTACTATTTTTTCTAGATGTATAAAATAATTCTTTGGTAGTTTAATTGGTATGGCACTGAATAAGTAAATTAACAGGTAGAATTGTCATTTTTCTTATATTGACTTGACCTATCCATGAGTAATTAACAGTTCTCCAGTTTAGATCTATCTTTATTTGTATGAAAGTATTTTGCAATTGTGTTCATATAGTTTCTGGATTTGTCTAGGCAGGTAGACTCCCAAATATTTTTTATTTTGTGCAGTTATTTTAAGTGGGATTTATTTCTGTATTTTCCTACTGGGTTTGTTGCTAATATATATATAAATTTTGATGATTTGTTTCATAACAGCAACATTGCTGAAGTTGTTAATTGGCTCCGCTAATTGTAGTTGATTATCTAGATATTATTGATTATCTAAGTATAACATCAAAATATTTGCAAAGAGTGATAGTTCTATTTCCTCATTACCTGTTTTTTATTCCTTTAATTACTTTTTCTTGTCTTATTGCTATAACTAGCATTTGCAGTACAATTTATGATAATAGTGGTGACAATAGACATCTTTGCTTCACTCTGATTTATTGGGAAGGCTTCTAGTTTGTCCCTATTATAGATAAGGCTTGCTTTTGGTTTTATATAAATGCTATCTATCATTTTAAGGAAGGATCCATTTATTCTTATGCTTTCTAGTATTTTTAATAGGAATGGGTGTTGTCTTTTGTCATAAAAATTTTTCTGCATCTATTGGTATAATAATATTTTTTGGGTTTTTTTGTGGGTCATTTATGGTAATATGGTCATATGGTCAATTATGTTTATAATTTTCCTAATATTAAATCAGTCCTGCATTTTTGGTGTTAATTTCACTTGTATAATCTATAATGTATAATCTTTGTGATTTATTGCTGTAATCTCCTCGCTAGTGTTTTATTTAGAATTTTGCATAGATATTAATTAGGGAAATTAGTCTATAATTTTCTTTCTCTGTTTTTGCTCTCCCTGGTTTAGGTATCAAAATTATATTTGTTTCATAAAAGGAATTCGGTAAGACCCCTTCTTTATTTTTTTTCCAAATAGTATATATAGTACTGGAATTAATTGTTCCTTAAATATTGGGTAGAATTCACTTGTAAATCCATCTGGTCCTGGGGATTTTTTTCCTCAGGAGCTCATTTATGGCTTGCTCAATTTCTTTTTCTATGATAAGGTTTTTTTGCATATTTAATATTTTCTGTTAATCCAGGCAATTTATATCTTTTGTAAATACTTATCCATTTCACTTAGATTGTAGTTTCACTGGCATATAATTGTATGAAATAACTTCTAATATTTGTTTTAATTTCATCTTCATTGGTTGTACATTCATCTCATTTTTGATACTGGTAATTTGGTTTTCTTCTTTAAATCAAATTAACCAGTGGCTTATTTTATTACGTTGGGGTTTTGTTTGTTTGTTTTACAAAAGCAGCTCCTTAGTTTAATGTCTTTTTAAAAATATTTTCAATTTCATTAACTTTTCCTTTGATATTCAGGATTCCCCTAACACTTTCAATAGCTTAATTTAGAACAACTTAACCTTTCACTTATGAGGTATAAACTTGCAAAATTTCCCCTATGAAGTCAACAGTTATTACTTAATCATTTCATAGTACATAATCATTTGCCTTTTCAAAATTTCATTTTTTAATTTCATCCTTTCAAGTATCAAGGCAATTATATGAAAATGAGCTTAGTGACTCCAGTGCCTTGTAGTTCCTGCCAGTCTATGGTCTTCAAAAAGAGCAGTTCTAATAGTCCATGCTCTGGGCAACTGTGTTTCTTTATGCTTAAATTTTATCAGGTTTTTTTTTTTTTCAAAATAAAAATTATTTATCTTAAGCTTTAAACCATGAAATGATTCACTTATGAAAGAGGAGTCACCATGTATCCTTTACAAGGCAGACACTTCAGCGGTGGCAGGGGAGTTGCTGAGGGATCCTTGAGTGCGAGCGTGTGGGTAGATTCCGTGGTGCAGCTCTGGCCAGATTTGGGGGCTGATGGGGGAGTAGGTGCTGAATAAGCAGACTAGAGGTTAGACGTAGAACTTTCCTACTTATTCTTCTGGTTACCATTTTCTCAGAGAGCTTGGGGTCTTGGTTTCTGGGGATAACTGCAATGGCTTTTCCCATGGCACATAATTTTGGGGGGGAGAGTTTTGAGAGGTTGTAAGGATCGGACAAAGTGCTTCATCCTTCATCTGGTTGATCAAATGATCCAGATGTTGCTTATGTTATTACTTTTTAAAAGCTCTTCACAACTTAGCCCTTTCCTGTCTTTGTAGTCTTACATATCCCTTCCCACCATATACTCTGTGGGTTACACAGACTGTTCTTCTTGTTATGTATACATAATACTGTCTCCTGTCTCCATGCCTTTGTGGTAGCTGTCCCTATATATGCCTGGAATGAACTTGTTCTTCATCTCTCCCTTTTTTGAATCCATGGTTTCTTTCAAGATTCAGCTCAAATGCAACCTCTTTACAGGAAATTTTTCCTGATCCCCCAACTGTTATCTCCATTTCTACCCAAACCACTTTATGTTCATTCTGTCTGCATATACTCAAGAGGCACCAACTTACTTTGAAGTCAGAAAGATTTAAGTTCAAATTCTGCCTGGCTCTACTACTGTTGACTAAAAGAAATTTGCTACAATTCCAGGTGATCCCAGGAAATGTAGTTTTCTCAAGATCTAACAACTTGGTGCATTCACTTTGCAGTGGAACTGATGAATAAACAATAACAAAAGATGAGAAGACAAAAAGAGTTATTTCAGAAGAATATGGGAAGACACATGAACCAATGCCAAGTGAAGTAAGTAGAACCAGGCCTAAAATACAAAGACTAAAATAGTGTGAATGAAGACTTCTTTGAAAGATTTATGAACTCTGGCCAAATCAATGACCAATTATGACTTCTGAAGACTGATGATGAATCATGCTCTTTGTAAAAACAAACAAACCAATCAAAAAACCAGACTCAAGATGAAGCCTGAAATGTTCTTTTTCAGACACACAATGTGTGGATTCACTTTGCTTGGCTACACTGATTTGTTAAAAGGGGGGAAGAGAGTAGGGGAGTTTGGGGGCAAGAAGTCGTAATGAAGATTAAAAGAAGAAAAGAAAGAGAAGAGCTTCAGTCAAACATTAAAAACCAATGTCGACGTGAATAAAACATTTAGAAGGAACCTCAACAAACAGGACGTGTTAAATTTAAGTGACGTGCTGTTTGTGATAGAGGTTCACAGTCACATGTATGATCATTTTTTCTATTTTTTGAACAAGTTAATGTTTGTTGATGTTTGTGCAAGTTCATCAAACTAACAAACAAACAAACAGGATATGTAAGATGAGAAAAAGACTTATTGACCTGTATTTCAATCAGATGAAAGGTGTGAAATGTTTGGCATTGGACCTAGCTTTTTGAAATTTTAAGTCTTTTACAACCTGGCCCCAACCTTCTTTTCCAGTCTTATTATGCATTACTTTTCCCACACACACCCATCTAGTCAAACTTCTTGCTCTGATTACACAAAACTCCATCTCCGATCTCTGTGTCTTTGAATTGGTTGGAATTTCTTCAGTCCTCAATTGTCTCTTAGAATGCCGGATTTCCTTCAAGGTTCAGCTCAAGCACCACCTTCTTGATGAAGTCTTTCCTAATCTCCACAGGGATATGGCAGAGCTAACTCCTCTGGGCTCAAGAAAACTGATTATTCAAGTTTCAGTGTCTGCTTTTACACCGAGGAAATTGGCAAACTCTACAAATTAGGGCTTGGTTGTTTTGTGGAATCGAGATGTAAAGTGATGGAGAAAACATTAAAAATGCAGATTAAAATATGTCCAGCCTACATTTTCCCCTGGTGAGCCTGTAGTTTAACGTTTACCAACATACTTCTCTACACTGCTCCCTCTCTCCCCCCATTACCTTGTACCTATTGTGCACCTATTTTATATATGACTGTATATGTAAATGGAGTTTCAGATCCCTTCTCTACCCAACACCCCTTCATTATATATTATTCAGGGGAAGGGATTATTTCCCTTTTGTCTTTGTATCTCCAGCACAGATGACGAGGCACGTAAAGGCTTGGTGGATCAATTCCTCCTCCCTTCCATTATCCCAAATAATATACAAGAGATGAGTCAGTTTCTTTAATGGCGTTTGCCTTTTTGAATCACCCTCTCCTCTAACTAGTTCTATGACCCTTATTTTCCCTGTGAGGACCACCATATGTGAAAAGAGGGGAGTGTTTGATGACACTTGAGGTCCTTTCTACCTTTGGCATCATCTGATTATATAAATCTAGTACCAAGACACTACACAATTTGACGTATACATAATTTCTTTATAAAGCCCAAAAAGGAGATGTCATGTGACAAAAAGAGTAGAAGAGGCATAGGCAGAGGCACTTATTCCTTCCAGAAAGCACAATAAGTTGCACAGACCAGATTGTCATACTAGATTTCTTGAGGAATATGAAGTAGCCAAATGATGGAAATCTTCCCAAAAAAATAAATACATTTATATGGGAGATGAAGGACTGACCTCATTGATAGGGGTAGGGATGGGGCCTGTGGTTTCATTAAGGGCAGCACAATGGAGTGCCAGGCCTGACTCCTCTTCCTGAGTTCAAATCATATATTCTATATTGAATTGCTTATCTTCTCAGTGGGGGTGGGAGAGAATCTGGAACTCAAAGTTTTAAAAACAAATGTTAAAAAATTTGGTTTTACATGCAACCAGGAAATAAGATACACAGGCACTGGGGCATAGAAATCCATCTTGCCCTACAGGAAAGTAAGGGGGAATGTGTTAAGAGGGGATGGGGGAATAGAAGAGAGGGCAGAGTTGGGGAAGGGGTAATCAGTGTGCTTGCCATCTTGGGGTGGGGGTAGGGGAGAGATGGGGAGAAAATGCGAAACTCAAAATCTTGTGGAAATGAATGTTGAAAACTAAAAATAAATAGATAGATAAGTAAATGAAAGAATGAATACAAAAACAAAAGAACTCCCCAGACGGAGTCACAAAGAGTCGACACAACTGTAAATGACCGAACAATAACTGTGATTCCCTTAATACAGGGAACTTACGGTGATTCACAATCTTAGTTGCTAGAGCTCAAGGCATAGGCTGACGTCTTCATCTTTGAACAAATCAACGCAGAAATTTGTTTTGCTTAAGTATTCATGTTGTTATGAAAGTTTTCCCCATTGGTAGGGACAGGAGGGAGAGAAAATAAATACTGGCTAAATGAAAAAATGAAATTGAAAAAAAAGTTGCCTAGAGCATTGAGAGGTTCAGTGGCAATATTTAAACTCTGATTTCCCTAGCCCTGAGGCCAGCTCTCTATGGATCATGCTGTGCTTCCTCTCAATGATATGGATACTTTTATCTAAGTGGAGAGTTTTTTGTCTCAAATTATCCAAACATATCAGATATTTCCCTACCCCCCAACTCTTGTGCACATGTTGACTCCAATTACCAAGATCATTTGGACTAAATTAGTTCTTTTCTAGTCTCAGTTACAAGGCTCATTCACATGTGTCACTGATGTCTCCTGCCCTTCTGGCCTTTGTGACTTTTCTGTCCTGTGTGTTTGAAAGGCAGGAGGCTGTAGCGGGAAGAGCACAGGACCAGGAGTCGGGAGACCAAAGTTTGAGCTGCACGTCAACCACTTTACTAGCTGTGTAAACCACGCAACTAAAAAACACTCCAAAACTGACCCTCAGCTTTCTCATTTGTAAAATGGGGGAATAATATTTCTTCCATGAGCTATTTCCCAGAATTGTGGCAATAACACTAATAAGCCATTATTAGCTAGAACTAATATGGGAACTTTCAGAATGGCCAAGTGCTTTACAATATTATCTTATCGTATCCTCCCAACAACCCTTGAGAGTAGGTGCTATGTACTCATTTTACAAATGAGGAAACAGAGCTTAGGTGATTTTTTCCTCCTCTAAGGTGCCACAGCTAGTAAGTGTCTGAGGCAGGATTTGAACCAAAGTCTTTCTTGTCTCCAGGCTCCTGACTCTGTTCACTGTACCACTTAGCTGCCTATAAAATGAGATCAAGTGAGATACATAATGTATGGAAAGTAGGTTATAAATGCAAAGTGCTTCATAAAATGTGAACTATGCCCTAGCAAGGGATTCTCAGAATCTGCATAGATAAAATTACAAAACACTCTTTAAAGAAGCAAAGAATGACAAATAATTGGAGAGATATTCATGTTCATGACTTAGCCACACCAATTTAATAAATGTGATGATACTACTTAAATTATACAATGGAGCTGCCTTTTCTCGTCTTTGAAAGGTAAACTTTTTAAAATCTGGTTTGTGCTTTCCCAAACCTTTTCTGTTAGTTAGCTTATGCTACATTTACTTCTCCCACCATCCCACTACTTATTAATATTAATGCTTACTAATTGGTCATTTGGTGGTTTGGGGTTTGTTTTGTGATTTTGTTTTGTGATTGGTTGACTGTTAGCATGATGGATCAGATCACGAATCTTTGATAGTGATGTGTAGAATATGCTATCATTTTGCAAATGCTATATTCACAAGGGACTGCTGATCCTGGGAATAATACCCTCAAGAATAGAATGCATCTTTAGTGGTGCAGAAGCTGAGGTTATGGGACCAGCTTTGGGGAAAGGAAATGAGGCCAAGGAAGGAGGTTCACCATGGTACCTACAAGCAATGAGAATGCTCTTACATGCATTTTAAAAATTTTTTTGCTTTTCAGAGAGGGGAAGTTAGGGCAACTGGGGGTAAGTGAATTGCCCAAGGTCACATGGCTAGTTTTGTGTTAAGGGTCTGAGGCTGGCTTTGAGCTCAGGTCCTCCTGACTCCAGGGACAGTGCTCTATTCACTGTGCCACCTAGCCACCCCATCACTTGCAATTTCTAATGGAGCTTCTCTACCTGGACCTAAAGGACCTCATATAGAAATGACTGAAAATGAAGGATGTGTATTATTGTACTATCTGAATCATAGGGCATAAGAGATTGATCATTGTGTTCCAATCATTATGTCAGAAACTTTTGAAGAAAATACTCATATAGATTCTGGAAAAATGAGCAACAAAAACTACCCCTATTTGGGATACATTGAAGTGACTTGAAATTTCCTGAAGATTTTATAGGTGTTATCCGTGCAAAGAATATTCTGGCACTTGTTTGTCCAGACCCAGTGTGTGTCAAAGTAGCGTCAGCACTAACTAGAGCCAATTACAGCTTATTCATTTTTAGTAAAATGCTGAAGATGGTAAGCTAGAACTCAGTACTTCCAATGCATTGACCGTGCATGCAGCTTGGAGGCATGGTAAAGATAGAATGTGCAGAACAGCATCCCCCTTAAAATCTCTTTCTGGTAGGAACCAGCCAACCAGAGATAGGGGACAAAAGGGTGGAGTGTACTTTCAATGTGGGTGGTCCAAGTGTGGAGTGAGATCCCAGGATGGAGAGGTTTCTATGACATGATAAAGAACATCTGGAATATTAGGAGTGCAGCCTGGAAAGGCATGAAGACATGGCTGACCTGGGCATCCTCTTAAAACAGAGGTTCTTTTTGATGCTTAGATCAGAACAAAACCCCCAGTGGAGTCATTGTGTGGATTTCTTTGTTCTTGTGTACATTCCACCAGGACTGACAGTACTGCATTTATGGCTTACTTACTGATATTCGGGTATGGACCACTTCTACCTATCAGTTCATGTTCTGGAATCTTAAGAATAGATACTCTTCATACACTCACAACCAATATAGTTGTCAATTGGAAGAAAAGCAGTAAAAAGCTTGCCATTTAGCTTCATCTTCAGCTCTTATGGATGCTGAAAGAAATAAATGATAGTTTGAAGTCCATGTTTGTTGTCAAGGACTTCAACAAAAAATGGCAGAGTTCTCCTGAGAAACCATGAGACCCAAGACAAATGAAAAGCTACCTGTGGAAAAACTGATAACTTACCTGTTTACAAAATAATCCCAGAGACAGATGGGGTCCATTGTAAAGAAAGCTTGCTGCCACTGCTTATTAACGATTGGTGAGTTAGTTGAACTCTCTAATGGGTAGGTTATGACTGATGGACAATAACTTGAGTAGAGTCCAAACAAAAGACACTAACTTCCAATCATGGATAAACTACCTGATCCCCAAACCAGATATTTTAAATGAAGGCTCTTTACTTTAACCTCCATAACCATATTCATATGATGAAAGTGTTTCCATCAAATGGAGGGAGAAGAATTGGAAACAGTGTCAGAATTTGTATTCTTGGTGTCAAAGATCATTGTAGATGGAAGCTGCAGCCATGAAATTAAAATATGCTTGCCCCTTGGAAGAAAAACTATGACAAATCTGGATAGCATACTAAAAAGTGGAGATATCACCTTGCCAACAAAAGTCCACCTAGTCAAAACTATGTTTTTTCCAGTAGCCATGTATGGCTGTGAGAGTTGGACTTTAAGGAAAGCTGAGCAACAAAGAACGGACATTTTTGAATTGTAGAGCTGGAGAAGACTTTTGAGAATCCTTTGGACAACAAGGAGATCAAATCAGTCAATACTTAAAGAAATGAACTCAGGATATTCACTGGAAGGTCAAATACTGAAGCTGGAGTTTAAATAATTTGGCCACATAGTGAGAAAATGGGGCTCAATGGAAACACCCTGATGGTGGGAAGAGTTGAAGTCAAAAAAAAAAGGATAGCAGATGATGAGACAGATAGATAGTACCATGGAGATAATGAACATGAATTTAGACAGTCTTGGAGAGTTAGTAGAGAGTAGAAGGGCCTGGCATGCTGTGGTCCATGGGCACATAGAGAGTCAGGCTCTACTGAATGACTGAACAACAAATGATGAAAGAAGGCTGAGCTCTGAGGCAACTCTACCTTTTTTTTTTTTTACCAAGTACTTCAGAAAAGTCTCCTGAGATAGCCGCACATCCTTCAGAGGGCAGCAATATTATTGACCAGCCTGGACCTTCTACAAATTTGGGGTTAGGTAGGCAAGATGACTTTTGATGGGGTTTATGATTGACCCATACCATCAGCTTACATAGCTAAGTATAAGGGCAGCTAAGTCAGTAGGCTATAGGAGAGCTAGAATTGTCTGACCAATGAGAAGACTGACTTTCTGTTATCCCATGTCTAACCAGAGAGCTGTTACACAAGGTCTCTAGATGTTTACCCACGTAAAATAATCTGTGAAAGCAGTTACACACATATATATATATATTAATGTATGTATTTATCATGGCGTGTGTAAAGATGCTATTTATTATCATGTTTGCTCTGTTAATTTGCTTAGTGTCAGTAACATGCTCATAACTCTACTAGTCTGTTAACTACACACAGTCTTGCTGTCAGGCGTATTTGCTTTGCTGTATAGATATTCATGGACTCTTACAATGATCACATATATCGCATCTGCCATATAACTTAGACCTGTGTTCACTGAAGCTGCTTGAGAAATGATGCTTTATCTTGTGTTATGTGTGTTGCATGGATTATTACTATATGTTGGCTACATATGACAACTTAAGATAATTATGTGGGATGCTGGGCTGTTCTTCCTCCTGGCAAGTACTGTTGTATAATTTGATGCTATGTTAGGTAATTCAGATATGGCACAGCAAATTTTCAAGGGACTGCAAAATTCCAAACCCCAGGAAGGAATGTAGCCTCCTATTAGTCACTGGGAGTGCTGGGAGGTATACTTTTCCAAGCTTGAAGAAAAGGCTGAAGGATTATAAAAGGCAGGAACATTGGAGGTCTGTGGAGAGGGGGTTTCAGGTGTGGCTATGTTCCAGAAGTGGAAGTTAATTCCAACTGAAGGATCCAGAGTTGATTATAATCAAAAGCAGTTGGAACCTTGCCTGACTCATTGGCCCAGTTACAGAGAAATTTGAGTGAATTGAACTTACTATTTGTCTGAATGTGACTTCCTGCCTTGTGATTCTGCTGGGTCCTGGCGAATTAACAATAGATAACATTAATGCAACTTTAAGGTTTGAAAACCTTACAGATATTATCTCATTTTAACCTCAAAACAACCCTGAATGTAGATGCTGTTATTATTAATTATTCCTGTTTTATAGAGGAGAAAACCAAGGAAGGCAAAAGTTAAGTGACTTGCCCAGGGTCATACAGCTAGTAAGGATCCGAGGGAGAATTTATACTCAGGTCTTTCTCACTTCTGGGCTAGTGCTCTATGGATTGCATCACTGAGCAGCCTCAGGATACTGTTGACCTTCCTCCCCATTGCTGCTGGGCATCACTTACCCTTTTGGAGTTTGCAGCTAGTTAAAGCCCTGTTTATTTGGTATAAATACCATTATATTTGTATCCTGATAATATAAGCTGATTTTTCATTGTATTCCAGGTGTCTGAGGAAGAAGTCAAAGAGGTAAATGCAGTTGCTAGCAGAGACTTTTTTCAGAATGTAACTATATAACAGATGGACCAGTTTCCGCTAAGTGTGTAGGGAACCCTTTAGTTTGGGGGTTCCAAGCTTACTGAATTCTATGAATGTTCAGTATAACTAACTCCCCCAAAACATCAGGGGCAAGGACAAATGGGACTTGGGAAACCATTTGTCTGGACTTTAAGGGAAAAACAATATATGAGTCTTATTAAATTATTTGGAGACACAAAGCAGAGGGGTGGGCCTTCATTAGTAAAATCACAAAGGGCCTACATTCTAAAGCTATTCAAAATGATAAAAATTCTTTTGGAAAAGCAAAAGGTCTAGAATTTCAAGGAAAATAATGAAAATAAGTCAGAATGGGGGAAGCACTGCCAAACCTTATATTATAAGGCAATAATCAGCAAATCATTTATTACTGGTTAAAAAGCAGACAAAATGATCAGCAGAATAGTTCAGATCAGGAAGGATCAGAAACAGCTGAATTCAACCATCTAATGTTTGATAAACCCAAGAATATAAACGACTTGGGTATGAACTCCCAATTCCACAAGAATTGCCAGAAGTAGTGGATAAATCACCTGAATATTGAAAGTCAAAGTCTAGAAATTAAAATAAGAGGAGTTAACATTTATAAAGCATTTTAGGTTGGGGAAAATATCTTACTAATGGTGTCTCTTGATCCTCACAGCTGTCCTATATGGTGATGGTGGTCCTATTACCACCCCGGTTTTACAGATGTGGAAACTGAAATGGAACTCAGAGTCACATAGTGGGCAAATGGCTGCCATAGGATGGGAAGTCAGGTCTTTCTGACTCTAAGTATAGTACTGTATCCAAATATAATTCACCTGTCTCAAAAGCACATTGAACATAACCAGATCAAGTTACCTTTCATAGCTAAGACTAGAGGGAGAATCCTTTTCCTAAATTTTTATCATTTTTGGTCTTGTATCATCTTTGTTTCCATATATATATTGATCTATATCTCTCGATCTCCATCTCTATCTCATCTCCCTTTCTAGATGAAGAATTCTTAACTAAGAAAGCAAGAGATCGCAGTGATCATGAAATATTAGATGTAATTTTGCTTATGTAAAATAAAAAAAACTTTTTCATGAACAAAATCAAAACAACTAGGATAATAAATAGCTAAGAAAAAAATCTTTGTGGCAAATATTTCTGATAAGGGTCTGATATGAAAATAATAGAATATTAACATAAATATACAAAAACATGATTCATTTATCAGTGGATCAATGATCAAAGAATATTAACAAAGTTGTAAAGAGAAGAATTTCAACTTTTCAGTAACTATTTGAGTGGTTGATTCAATCCCTAATAATAAGGTGAATGCAAATCAAATAACCTGCCTTTTGTCTCACAACCATCCAATTAGTAAAAATGACAGAAACTGGGAACAGTCAATGTTGGACGGATTGTGGAATGACAGGCTCGTTCATACACTATTAGTGGACGTATGAATTGGTTCAACCATTTTGAAGAGCAATTTGGAATTATGCTAAAAAAGTTAATACAATGAATATACCTGAGGTTCTGAACCTGTGTGTGTGTGAGTGTGTGTGTGTGGAAGAAGGGTCTTCCTGACTCCAGGCCTGGCGCTCTATCCACTGTGCCACCTAGCTGCCTCTTTATTCTGTATCTCAAGCACCTAGTAAATAATTAATAAGTAGACCCTTAATAAATGCTTATTGGTTGATTGTCCTATCAACCTTTTGTCATAGGAGAGAATCGTAGACAATGCAGTTGCCCATTGACTGAAAAATGACTGAACAAATTGCAATACAAGAATGTACCAGAAGGTTACTATACCTATAGGACATAACAGATATGAGGAATACAGAAAAAACATATGAATTCATGCACATGGAAGTAAGCAAAACCAAGAGAGCACCATACACAAGGATTACAATTAAAAGCAGCAACAAAATAGAAACAAGCTGGGGCAGCGAGGTGGCGCAGTGAATAGAACAACGGCCCTGGAGTCAGGAGGACACGAGTTCAACTCCAGCCTTAGATACTTAACACAAAAACTAGCCATATGACCTTGGGCAAGTCACTTAACCCCAATTGCCTTGCTTTCCCCCCCTCCCAAAAGCAAAAAATAAAAATAAAAATAAAATAGAAACAAGTTACCTAATTATGATTCCCCACATTTGACTTCAAAGAAAAGGTTGAGAATTCACTACCCTCCCCTCTTTACAAAGGTTGAGGAGCATGCGCGTGAACCATGGCCCGCAAAATCATAGTTAATGTGCTGGTTAGTTTTGATAAATATGGTTTTTTCTCTTAAAAATTATTTGTTATAAGTTATGGTTCTCAGGAGAAGAGAGGAATATATTGAGAAATGAAAGTTATATAAAAACAAAAAATATTGATGTATTATCAAAAATATGAACTCTGTGAGTTACTTAATGGGGCGTGTACAAGAGGTGATTGACTGTAATGAAGACGTACTGGTCTCAGTTTCCCAGCGATACATAGTAGTCAAGTATCTTTGTATGGGGACTGTAATATTATTTTACAGCTCTAGGTTTCAGTTCTAGGCAGCTACTGAAAAGGAACAGGGAGCTGAGGTAAGACTGGTTGTATGGCTTAGTCTTTCAAAAGGTTTTTTACAGCTTCATTAGCATTTGCAGATAGAAATACATTTTCAGTGGCATTATGCTAAGTAATTATTCTTACAGGATGTGAGATTAAACACATTTTTCTCAGCATGAAATTCTTCTTGCCACATACTGAGTTTGATGACAGCTTTTTAGTTCGGATAGGATGATGCATACACACATATATGTGTATATATAATCTATAGACATACCTATTGATAATATATACCTTAATATAAATATTCTATGTAAACATAGTGTATTTTTTTAAAGCTAGCTGAACTGCCTTAACCTAAGGTAGTCCTCACAGCAAAATATTTTTTGGCTAGGTTGAATATTAAACCTGTTACTCCAAATTTCACGCTTTGAATTCCTAAAGCAGATGTAGGGTAGTGTTGCCAAAAAATTAGAAGGAAATAATGTGACTTGTCATGTGTGCTCTGTCCAGTAGAGTGCGCACCAGATAAATGTTGTGTGTGTGTTTGTGACTTTACCACTGATGAGGCTTCTTTGCAATTGCTTCCCTAAAAATATGTAGCAGCATGCTTGGCCACCTTATTTACATTTGGGAATGTGGTTCAGAATAGGGCGTTTAGATTTAGAACTTTGTTTTTGTTCTATCAATACTTGGGAGACTTTGGGTTGTTGCAAGCATTATGTTTACAAATGTGCTCTGTTAAATTTGCCAGATTTAATTGTTACAGTACAGTGAATTATTGTATTATTTCTGACTTTTTTTTCCTGAGGAATGTTCAAACTTTCCAGGCCTCAGGGTAGGATAGAGTACCTTTGAGCATATCAACCCCTCAAGAGCACATTATTTTTCTTATTGGATCGTATTCACTTTTCTGATGAAAATTTGAAAAATTAGAAAGCTAAACGATGGGAAGCTCTAGGAAGGAAAAGATGGTGTCTTTCAGTTTATTGAAATGTAAACTGGGAAGTCTTGCTCAAGGTATGGAGGTTACCCTGTATTTTCAAAGGTTATAGCAGGTCTCACCAAGCCCAGAAATACTCCAAGACCCAAACTCAGGGTCTGCTCACCAGCAGGAGAGCTATGGGACAAATGTTCTTTCCTTTGTTGTTTATTGTGAGCCCCCTTGGCAGTCTGGTGAAGTCTGTGGACCCCTTCTATGAATATTTTTAAATGTGTAAAATAAAATACACAATAATGGAGGTCATATTTCTTGCCTTCTCAATGAGTTGGAGAGAAGTGAGGGGAGGGAAAGAATTGGGAAACTGAAAATAAAAATAAAAAATATACGTAAGAGATGACAAAGAGAACCAAATATGTATAACCAAGTTCACAGACTCTGAGGTAAGAACCCCTCCCCTATAACAATGGGTATTTCTGCCACAACAGCTCTTGCAAGGCCTGCCTCGATGAAGGAAGAAACAACAGTGATAAAATCATGATCTTTGAAATATCAAAGTAACAGGTAGGTAATTCTGGAAACTACTGGTGCCGAATCCCATATCAAATGATGAATGAAACACCAGAGTTTAAAGGAAAGAGGTTTTCTTCAGGCCAACAGACATTCTTATGTCACACTGACGATTGTAAAAGGGTTGCAAAGCTTTGTTTCTGACTTGTCGCTGTTGGCTCAGTTTTCCCAGTGTCAACTCTAACTTAATGGGGCAACTTTCCACAGCCTGTGCAGGACAGGTTGGATGTTCTGCTTAGCTGATTCAAACAAACAAACAAAAAGCAATTTCTTCTCCAGGAAAAGATTGTTTGGGGCCCCAGGATAGCAATACAACCTCTATAAACAAACTCATACAAAAACACACTCTCAGTTTGCAAGCAAAGGGACATGAAAGGTGAAAAACAAAGCCAATGTTGGCAAAGACAAGAAGCAGTTGGGTGTAGAAGACAGAGGAAAACAGCATTAGAATCAGGAATATCCGGGTTCAGGTACCGTTTTTGACACATATCAGCTGTGTGACCACAGGGAAGAGCCTTAACCTCTCAGTCTCCTGCTTTAGAGATTTCCTTCTCAGACCTCAAGGTTTTATTCTGCAGTCTTCTTGTGCATTTGACATATGACATCGTATCTATTATAGTTATCAGTGTTTCTGTTTTATCTCCCTAAACCTGTCCCATTTAAATTCAGTACCATGGCTAACACCTAGAAGAGTGTTCTGCCCACAGTGTTTAATAAATGTTTGTTGAAATGTGGAATACAAGCCTCCGGTCTCTTCCAAGTCAAATTCATCTTACTATCTCCAGAAGGTTAATGGTCCAATATTACTACTACCACTACTACTATTACTACTACTACCACTACCACTACTACTACTACTACTACTACTACTACCACTACCACTACTACCACTACTACTACTACTACTACCACTACCACTACTACTACTACT
>JAQQSV010002850.1:0-20875 GCA_028646515.1 Pseudochirops corinnae | reverse complement strand
GTTGCCCCATGAGTGGAAGTTTGATTGTTCTGTTGTTCCTTGTTATGAATATTGTGGCCACTGTAGTGAAAACTGTGTGGCCATTTTCTGTGATAAGATGTAATGTTGTGAATATTATATTGTGATATGTTGTGAATGTTTGTCTTGATTTGTAATGGAATAAACAGAATGTTCACTATATTGTGTAATCCGAACTCTAAAAGCTGTTCACAGTAGCATTCTTTCGGGAATCTGCTGGTACATGGCATTACACCTACCCACCCTAATTCTTCTCTCACATGTTGGTTAATATCTAATATTTGTAGACACCTAGAGTCAGAAGTGTTTTAGATGTCATTTAATGAAGCTCTTCTTATAATGGAGGAAAATCCTCAACAAGAGTGGTATTTATTGCGTGTGTGCAAGAGTATGCATATGCGTATGTGTGTGTGTATGTGTGTGTGTGTGTGTGTGTGTGTGTGTGTGTGTGTGTGTGTGTGTGTGTAAGAGAGAGAGAGACAGAGAGACAGAGAGAGAGAGATGGATCCCTTTGGAAGTTTATTGAAATCTATGGACCCTTTCTTATAATGATGTTTTTAAATGGATAAAATAAAAACATTGGCTTATAAACAAAACCAAAGTTTGGTCAAAATAAAAATGTAATTTTTCCCACTCAAGTTCATAGGGCCCCTGAAATAAGGGATTTATGGGCCCCAAATTAAGAACCATTGGTCTGCAATATCCCCGATAGTTAAGTGATAGTACATCATACACCATACATCATTACAAGGAATACATTAACTGTTCAAGAAAGCTCATTATATTGTTGGACAACTCTAATTATTAGAATGGTCTTATTTTTCCTCATTTGAATTGAAATATACCTCCTCATAAATTTTAGACAGCTTGGTTGTATAATAAATAGTGTGCTGAACTCCGACTCAGGAAGACATGAGTTCAAATCCTGCCTTAGACATTTACTCGGTAATGCTTACTAGTGACGTTGGGCGAGTCACTTAAATTCTTTCAATTTCAGTTTCCTCATTCATGAAAAGGGGCAATTAGATGGTGCAATGTACAGAGCCCTGGGCTTAGAATCAGGAAGATTCATCTTCATGAGTCCAAATCTGGCCTCAGACACTTACTAGCCATGTGACTCTGGGCAAGTCACTTAACCCTATTTCCTTACCTATAAAACGAGCTAAAGAAGGAAATAGCAAACCACTCCATTATCTTTGCCAAGAAAACCACCAAAAGGGCCCCAAGGAGTTGGACATGACTGAAATAACTCAACAACAACAACAACATCTCTGAAGACAGAATCATAATAATACCTACCTCTAGATTTGTTCTGAGGATCAAAGGAGATAAATACACATACAGATGTACATATATACAAACATTTATGTATTTACATGTACATGTAAAATGCATATGTAATACATATAGTATTTTTTTCTTACTTGCAAATTAATGCTTAATGTTTATAAAGGCAAAGGTGCTGGGATGCTCATGTTCCTTTTAAAAAAAATTTCTATAGAATTTGAAAAGAAAATGAGGAATCTTGACATACCATCATTCACAATTAATTTACACATGAACTTTTCCTCCCCTATAGGACAAAGACAGGGAAAAGAGGGAGCAATCTTGAGATTCCTATCCCAAGTTTTGGGGATTAGAATGGGACAGATCCATTTAGACAAGGCAAGAATACATTAAGAAATATAGGTAAAGAGAGGAGTCACCCACAAAGTCTATGATCCAAACATCTAGGTCTGAATCTGGGGCGGGGAGAGGGGAAGAGGTCAGGGTAAGAACAAAGTCTCAAGCAGCGTATATGGAAACTTTAAAGTAGGCAGAGGCTAAACTTAAACTAAGTAATTTGTACACCATGGTACACAAATAAAGGAGGTGGCTAGCCAGCTCATTCCAGTGGCTGTATTCTTCTAGAAGGCCAAAATGACAAATCCTATAAAAATCCATGTTATATGAACTAAATTTGTTCTTTTTACCACAGTTATAAAAAACAAACCCACGTAGTTTTTATAAGGAAAATAAAAATAGAAGGGTTTTGTTTACTACTGCTCGACCTATCCACAAAAATTAGCCATCTATGTGTGAATACATGAACGTCCACACTTTAATGTAACATGTCTACTTCCATAGCACGTGGTCTGAGACTACTATCCTGAATTCTACATGCATTGTCACGTCTGGTCACTAGAGCAATACTGGATATATCTCCCTTCAGGGTTCCAGGCTGAGGGCATGGAGGTTGTCTTTTCTAGCCCTAAAGCTTTCATGGCCCCACCAGTATGCTTCCTGACATGATTGTCAGTGTATATCAATAACAGAGTCTGATTTAATTAGCATTTGGAAAGTATTTACTAAGGTATGACGAGAATATTTGGATTTCTTTTTTAAGGACCTTGCCTTAAACACAAATCACTCTGGCTGTCATTGATTTGCCAATAATAGGTCCCAGCCCAAGCTTCCCTTGATCATTCTTTGGGTTCTGATAATTCAGAGTGCATGTAAATAGCAATTGTTTCTATTTTGGCCAGAAACCCTGAGGGTCTTTCCCTCCCAGATTCATTTGTTTTTTTAAGCTAGGTAAAAGAGGCCATTCTTTGCCTCATTTCTTACCTATCCTTAATCACTGAATGGGCATTGCTTCATTCAAACTGAGATGTGGAAAAAACTTTATGTTAAAAAGGCCAAGGTCCCCCACCCATCTCCAGTCCTCCTGATCTATATATGGACCCAGATGACTCCAGAGGAGAAAATGAGGCTGGTGATTTTGCACAGCCCTTTCTCACTTAAATTCAATTCATTTGGTATGTCAAGGCATCACCTCCCTGATGTAATGGTCCTCTTAAAAGTGAAAGAGAAACAACAACTATAACAACAAGAGGAGAAGGAGTAGGGGCCAAGGGTGGGGAACTTGTGACATAAAGGTGTAAGCACAAGCAAGGTGGGATTTTTGTTGTTTTCTTTTTGGAGTTCATTTTCCTAGACAGGCTAAATTGTGAACATCTGAGGGATTAATTGCCTTTGAACCCTGATAATTCACAGCTGGGCTGGGTCATTCTTATAGGTTTTGTGCCTTCTGGCTCTGAGCCAATCAGGAGCTGTCTTTGTTATATATTATATATATATTTTGCTTTGGGGGCTCACTCATAAAAAGGACCTTTTGATTCCCTGAACCAGACTCTGGGTAGCCATTTGTTAAGAGCCCCCCAACTACTCAGATGTTGGTGCTTTCTCAGTCTGGTGGTGTATGTAGGTGGTTGTATTATTCTGTTTAGGCAGTTGGAGCCCTGTCTATTGAATTCTTTCTTGGATCCTCACTTCTTTTTACTTATCTGTGATTAAAGTAAGATGATTAACCCCTTTAAAGCTGCCTTTCCTTTAGAACAGTGGTTCTCAACCTTCCTAATGCCGAGACCCTTTAATACTCGTATGTGGGCATGTCTGCATGTGGGCGGACCCGCCTGGAGTGGGTGTCTCGGCTCCTAAGACCATCAGAAATATGTATTTTCCGATGGTCTTAGCCGACCCTTGTGACCCCTGTGAAAAGGTCATTCAACCCCCAAAGGGGTTGCTACCCGCAGGTTGAGAACCACTGCTTTAAAAGAACATATCAAAGAACCTGTGCTAGCAGTCCATCCTGGGTGTGCTAGGGTGTGCTGGGGCCCTCTAGGTCCTCAAGGGTAGCCCTTTGACTGAATCCAAACTTCACAGACCAAAAGGGCAGCATTTGGGGACCTAGAGGGCCACATGTTGCCTCAAGGCTACAGGTTATCTACCCCTGGCCCTCAACTAAAGCTAAAGCTAAAGTGGAGATAATCTCCTCCCTATCCTCCCTGCCCAAGCCATTCTTCTTTGGGGATTTTGATGAAATACTCTATCCTGGCTCATGTTCATACCAACCTTTCCCCTGTTCGATGATAGAATAATTGGGTTCTAAACTGATCTTTTATTTTATAGTTGACCCAAGACTTGTCCATTGACTATTTCTCAGTCAATCCAAACAGCCTTTTAATTACTTCAAGAACTTTTATGTATTTAATCCAGAGTCTTTGATGGATTGCTCTATTGAGACAGATGAGTACCTTGTTTAGGTATCACTTACTCTAAATGGAGAGGAATGTTTTGATCGATTTCTTCAATCAAGCCACACCATTACCCTGCCCACCTAGTGGCAGTTAAAAAAAATTCCAAGTCAATGATTTTACTTCATCTGAATTGCTTTTATTCCCTGGCACATACCACATATGCATTTCTTGGGACTAGTGTGGGTACTTTTTCTTCAGTTCGTCTTTAGTCATAAACTTTGGCCCATCTATTTCAATCCTTTTCTTTTACCTTATCAAAAAGGTCTTGGTTGTAGTGTTGCAGCCCAGTAAGGGATGTTAGATTTACACAATGGAAAGCACCAGTTACTATTATATGCCAGAAGTAGTAGTTCAGGATGTTCAGGTAGTTCAGGTGGTTCAGGATGAACTCTATGGCCTTCCAACGTTTTTCTCTCCACTCTTTGAGTAAGCCTGGACCTATTCAGAAAAATTGTACACGTGTAGATTTTCTATCACTTGCTCTTTCCCCATGGTCACTGCCTAGTCAACATGACCATCAAATCTTAGGCACTTACCACCGTCTCCTAGATGTGATTTTCCCCTCATGCTACACAACGCAATTATCCTCTCCCTTGACCTGGATGCTATAATTCTGGTAGTGTACCCCAAGATTGTATTTTTCTTCTTTGTCAGTAGTATCCCATTTTTGGCTGCTTCTGAGGGAGTGCTATCACCTTTCCTTGAGAATTAAGAGAAGTATAGCCTTGGAGCCTTGGTTTCAGACAAGGATTTGATGAAACTAATCTGGGTCACTTCCTATCACTAACAAACTTATTATCTGAACCTGGATTTCTATTCCCTTCCCACTACCCATGGGCAGACCCAGACTAGCAGGATTACTAATGAGAGAAACCTGCCTTTCAAGAACATAAAAATAAGATGCATGTTGTTCCTGGTAGACATATCTGGCTCCAGAAGGAAACACTAAAAAGAGTATAACAGGCCATCTTGGGAAGGGATAATAAATACTGAAGGACATGAACTCTTTAGCTTGAACAGTCTTGTAGGCATTGTCTATCTGCATGTAAATCACACAAATTTCCTAGTCTGGAATAACTTTGTCTCAGCAATACTGAAAATTTTAGCCAACTCAGCTTGCCTGTATCAGAGGCATCTTCTGGAATGGGTTTCAAGAGAACTCTTCCAATGATTGTAATAGATAAGAACCCATCTAGGATCTGTAAGGTGGAGCATGGTCTTGTTTGCCACATAGGGCAATAGGATCCACTTATTGACATTTCATTGTTAATGTAGCTTTCACTGAGTATTATTTCACTGAACTTATTAATTATGTTATCTTCCTTTCTGTATCCTGAAACCTCAGGATGGTTCCTATTGTTAGTTCTGTCTCCTATTGATTATGTAGTCACTAAAATTCCCAGGTCTTTTCATATGAGCTAAAAAGAATCTCAGAGGTCGTTTTGTCAGCTGAAGCAACTAAGTGGAGTAAAGGATATAGCACTACACTGGGACTCAGGAAAATCTGAGTTCAAATCCTGCCTCACTTACTAGCTGTGAGACACTGGTGAGGTCACTTAAACTTTTTTGGTCTCATTTTTCTCATCTCTAAATGGGGATGCTAATAACACTATCCACAATGTTGTAATAAAGACTAGTAAATAGATAGATAGATAGATAGATAGATAGATAGATAGATAGATAGATAGATAGAAATATCTTTATAAATATAATATAAATTAGCTTTATGGTCCAAAGTCCCAAAGACAATAAGTCACAGAACTACGACCTGAATTCAGATGTTCTGACTTCAAATTCAGTACTCATTCCACTGCCCCAGGCTCTGCTTCCTATGAGTTACTTTTAAGTCAGAGCTTAAAGGTATGGATTCTGTACTTTTATAATGGATTTTTAAAAACCTATATGTGAGATTTTACATTTCTATTAAACTTGACATTATTTCATATTAAACTTTGGATTTATGTTAAATTATCTATTTTGGTTTCAGTCCATCACTTTTCTCTCTTGATATATTTTAATCCTAAATCTGCTACATGATGTATTAGCTATTCCTTCCTTGTATTTAAACCTAATCCCTCAATCTTTTTTCTATCCTCTTCAATAGATATAGAAAAAATAGATTACCTTCCTTTGAGTTAAGAACCTTTCATACAGTAGAAGGCCATTATTTAACTGTTCCTCTCAGACTTCTCTTTAAAATGATGAATAATCTTAATTCATTTGAAATTTCCCAATAAGGCTTCTTTTCTTACTGTTAAATCATCATCATTCTGCAGAATTTTTTGTAAGCTGTTCAACATGTTCATAATGTCAAGGATTCAAAAGTTCTTTGGTGTGTTACTATCTCCACTGACACATATTGCACTCCAACAACATTCTAAGAAATGGTTTTCAAGAATTATTGGAGCTATAAAACTTATCACCCTAGAACCAACCAAGCAATGGGTCTCCCTAAATTTAGCTGGGCTGGACCACAGAAAACAGTCTTGGGAGTAGAGATAATTTTATTCACTGTATTCGTATCATATTCCAAGCCTAGCACCATGCCTGGCACTCAGTAGGCATTTGATAAATACTTGTTGACTGATTGATTGAATTTTCCAGTTCCCAAGCACTTTTCAGAGCTTTTTCTCTGCTCTGTGAACCCAAAGTCATCCGCAAGCCTCAATGATTCATTAAAAGAAAACTAAATTTTTGAAACCTTTTTTATTGTGCAACCCTGAGAAACCAGTATTATATTAGCAAGGTTTCAGGTGTATCAACTATAAATGAAGGCTTGTCACATAATCCCTGTGTTCTAAATGTCTGATTTTACATTTTATTATTATACTTCTATCTCTATTTTCTCCATTTCTTCTTCTATTTCTGGTTTCCTTCTTTGTCCCTCAACATAGACTCTCATTTATTCAATCAACGAATAGGAAAGCTTAATATATGCCAGGCACACAAGTACTAGGAATACAAAGACACACACACACACACACACACACACACACCAAAAGAAAAAGAAATAATGCCTCCTTCCAAGGACCTTACATTTTATAAGAGGAGAAAATACATACATACATACATACATACACACACACGCATACATATACATAATGTGTATGCATATAAATATATGACAATGGCAACTACACATATACTCGCATATGCATATGTAATATACATATTTTATTTATGTATATATAATATATACATATACACATATTCAATATATACATAAACGTGTGTCAGAGAATAAGACAAAGAATGGCTTCCTTTATCTAGGCAAAATAAAAAATCCATCTGGGAGGGGAAGACCTTCAAGGTTTCTTACCAAAAGAGTAACAATTACTATTTGCATTCACTCTGAACCATCAGGTCCAAACGATGGTCATTTAGTGAGTTGTGGACTGGGACCTACAGTTGACCAATCAATGAGATTCTTCATCACTGAAAGGGTATTACCTCAGTAAAACTGAGACTTGGGAAAGATCTTCCCTTAAAAAGACCAAGGTCTCCCACTACAAAATGGGGGCAATTTCCAGTCATCCTAATTTATAGCTTGCCCCTTGACCCAGATGCCTCTGGAGAAGAGTGAGACTAATCACTTTGCATAGCCCTGCCTCACTTAAATCCAATTCACTTGCAAGTTATGACATCACCATCCTGATGTCATGATCCTCTTCAAGAACAAAGAATAAACTACAACAACAGCATATAGAGAGTAAATGGGGCAGCTAAGTGGTGTAGTTGGTTGTCAGACCTATAGTCAGGAAGACTATCTTCCTGAGTTCAAATCTAGCCTGAGACAATTTCTAGCTGTGGGACCCTGGGCAAGTCACTTAACCCTGTTTGCCTCAGTTGACAAACCACCTTAGTATCTTCAAGAAAACAGCAAATGGGGTCAGAGAGTCAAAAACAACTTAAATGACTAACAAAAGAGAATAAATACAAAATAAATACTATAGCCTGAAATACCAAGATAGTTTGGAAGGGAGAGCCCTACTCCTTGGAGATCAGGAAGGGCTTCATGCAGAAGCTGGGCTTTGGTCTGACTCTTGAAGGACACAAACGATTTTATGAGGCAAAGGTGAGCAGGGAGTGCATCTCTGGCTTGGGCGATAGTGCAAATGCACAGCAAAGGTCGATGGAGTGCCATATTTTAGGAAGAGAGAAAATGTCAGTTTAGTTGGACCACAGAGTACACAGTGAGGAATCATGTATAATGAGTCTGGAAAGAGAGGTTGGTGCCAGAAAACAAAAAGGGGGGGGGGGGGAGGAAAGGAAAGGGAAGCAGCAGTGCCCTGATCAGAATACACCTGGAGTACTCAGTTCTGAGCACCACATTTTACTTTATTTTTTTTCCTCTTTTTTTTTTTTTCCTTTTTGGAGGGGGAAGGCAGGGCAGTGTTAAATGTCTGAAGCCAGATTTGAATTCAGGTCCTCCTGACTCCAGGGCCGGTGCTCTATTCACTGTGCCACCTAGCCACCCCTGAACACCACATTTTAAAAAGTACATTAACAAGCTTAAGCTTTCCAAAACAACAACCTAGAAGACAATGACAGACCTTGAGTCATACTTGGAGGAAATGAGGATATTTATCTTGAAGAAAAGAAGATAATCTGTGAAGGACTGTTGAAGAGGGATTCAATTTTTTTTTCTCCTTCGTAAATATAATTTACAATGTAATTTGATAATGGAGGTATCAATAACAAGTGTTTGTATGGAGGATGGGGAGAGTAAGAGATTTCAGTTAGAAGGTGGTACTTTGCTGAGCCTTGAAAAAAGATAACGATACTTCAGGAAGAGATGAGGAAGGAGTACATTCCAGGAATGAGGGAGTGGCTTAGACAAATTCTCAGAAGTAGGAGATAGAATGTTTGATTCAGGAAATAACTAGTCATCACTTTTTTGCTGAAATGTAGAATGCATGAAGAGGAGTAAATGAAAAATAAGTCTGGAATGGTAGGTTGTAGTCACATGGTGAAGGGCCTTAAAGGAAGTCAATGAAGGTTTTTGAGCAAGGGAGAAATGTGGTCAGAACTGCATTATTTTGGTGGATGTGTGGAAGATGAATTGGAGTACAGGAAATAAAGAGCAATGAGCTTTATTCAGAACAACTATGATACATATTCTAGGTGAGAGGGGATGAGAACCTGAGCTAGACTAGTGGTCATGTGACTAGAGAGAAGGTAATCAACACGAAAGGTATTAGCTCTTTGACAAGATTTAGCAACAGATTGCATGTGAGATGGTGATGGAGTGATAGGGAAAGGGGATGGTCAAAAAGGACTCCAAGATTATAAACCTAGATGCCTGGGAAGACAGTAGTGCTCCTGAAAGAAAAGCTCAGATGAAGGATAACTTTAAGGGAAAAGATATTCAGTTCTGTTTTGGGCATGTTGAGACAGAGCTGCCTATGAGGCTTCCCTATCACTATAGATGATACCATCATTTTCCCAATCACTCAAACTCATCATCTCATTCATCTTTTGTTACCTCTTACTCTCTCATTCTACAAATAATATTAGTCATCAGTTTTAGGACCACTATATCTCTCCCTTCCTTCTCCTTCCCACCATTTTCATTGTCATTGCTATTCAGAGACTTGTCACCTTTTACATGGACAAAATGCACAAAAAGAGGACAAAAGCCTCCTAAAAGGTTATCTTGGTGTTAGCTTCAATGTTGAGCACTATTCAGTAAACTAGGCTTGTTTCCATACCTCAAGAATCTATGATTTCATCCAAGTGGAATACTTTATGTGTTCATGTAGATTATAGCACTCTACACATTAATAAATGGTTTTTATGATTTGCTAAACAATTCGTGGACTGGTAGATAGACAACCCTCTCAAAATGAGCCTTTTCCAAACCACTATTCTAGTCTTCAGATGAGAGACACATAATCCACCATCAGGTCCATTTTAAGATGCTTAAACAAAGCCTCAGCACTGTATCTATCACTCTCTCATTCACTTAATATTCACTCTATTTGCCTGTGTCTGTATCTCATCGCCATACTAGACTATAGGTTCCATAACGGAAAGGATTAAATTTCACCCAAACTCTTTGAGTCTCTAGTCTCTAACACGGTGCTCCATACCAAGGAGGCGCTGTGTAAACTTTTATTGAATGAACACATATCAGTACCTCCCAGAGCTTATTATCCCCTGGCAAATCTTTCAAGAATGTAGGGATATCCTCAAACCAAAAACAAAGTAATGGAGTAGGAATTTAATGGAATATATTGTATACTACAGTGTCATGTAGTGGATAGAGAGCCAACTTTGGAGTCAAGAACACCTGAACTACAGTCCCACCTCTGACCTATAGTATGTGACCCGGGACAACTCTCTAAAAATATTAAGTTGTGTCAATGTTTTTCACCTACATCGGTAAAAGGATTTTCCTTACCTCCTTACAATGAAAAAAAATCACAGATTTGGGTCGAAAATATGGTGCCCGTTAAATGTTTATTGAATATGTAATTTATGCCAATGACACCCCAGATTTGAAGCACATTGCGAACAATGGGAAATATTCACTCAAAACCATTTCTCATGAGCCACTGTAAAATTTCTTTTACCAGACAAATAAAAGGACACATCAATTCAAAGAAAAATATGCTTAACTAAACAGTGTTCCAAGATAAATGACAAGAAAGATTTCCCCCGTGGACACAAGGCTATACTGTCCTATAACACAAGTGGGAAAGCAAGAGCACACACAGAGAATATGCATGATCTACTGTGTCATATAGCATATGTAACCAGAGCACATGTTCTTGAGTAATTCATAGCCATAAAGGTCAGTGTTCCCTAGTAATGTCATCAGGAAAGCTAAGTTCTCAATAAAGATGGGGTTTTCCCATACTCTGTCCTCTCTACTGCTCACTGCTGCTATCGATTTTCCACTGTTGCTACTGTTGTCTCTGCTTTTGGCTACCATGTGCTAGTCTTTGACTACTATGCTTCTTCAAAGGGAGAGATCTGCCAGCTGTTTAACTTGATACACCCATGAGTGTTTAGCTCTTTGATGATTCAAGAACCTCCCCCTCCCAGCCAGGCACTCAGCCAGTTAGCTTGAGAAATGCTTAGGCATTTTAAAATCTCTCTTTTGAAGTTAACTCTTCTTGGGTTACAGTACTCCTTGATTCTAGCATCACATATGACTTAGGCCTGGAAAATTCCTTTCAATCCTCATCATATCCCAGCAGCATCCTCATAAGACATCCTCACTTAACAGAACTGCAAAAGAACAACATGTCTCCGTGATAGCCATATTTTTTTTATACCCCATAACGCTCAGAGTTGCCTTGCAAATAAACTTGGAGCAAGACCTAAAGGATCAGGATGGGACAAACTAATTTGTTCTAGTTTCTTTGTTCTGTATTCCTACCTTTTTCATGCCAACAACAAAATCTCCCAACTCCCTGAAAATGAATGAATGAAAGCTTTCATTTTTTCCCCTACGTTACTATGTTGACTCTTGGTCAGCTTGTTATCTACTATGATGCATTGATCCTAATAACTTCAATTCTCTGCTGTGCTTTGGCAATGGATGCTCAGCCTTACTCTACATGTTTCTTCTGCCAAGGGATTTGGGTCAGGTATCAAGTGCTTCTGAAAATCATCTTTCTTCTCTGTTAGGTCTGACATAATGCTGCTTCCATCCTTTTATAAATATATCCCTTGTGTGGCAGCATTATCATTTAATAAGGCAATTATATTCTTTTGGAGTAGAAAAAGCAATGTACCAACAGATTTTTTTCCAGACATATGAAATAAATTTTTAAAATACCAACCATCTTCTTGATGACCAGTCTGGTTTTAATGTGTGCCACATTAAACATTCTTTAAAAGCATCTGGAATTAGGGAGTTAGTGGTTTTAGTCATTTTGTCAACTGATACCCATCACAATTTTTAAAAAGAAGAAAGGAAGTATATGGCCTCCATAATGCTGGAGAATGTACAAGGGAGGTGAATGTCACAAGAATGTGAGGAATGGCCACATTACTGAAATTTCAGTTTTCTCAAACTCTCTAATTTCCTCTTCTGCATATAAAAAGAAACATCTGAGATAATTAGTTACTGCTTGTCAAAGAGCATTGTGTCATAGATTTGGTAATGAAGTCCTTTGAGTAAAATCATGTCATACTATTGTACTGAAGACCTTTACTGTTTATATGGGAATCCATGTTTAGGGGTAGTAGGCAGGGAGGTCAGAATCAATATGATCAAAACTGAGATTAACCCTGATGGGAATCGGAATAGTTGAAGTATGATTGGTCTTCAAATACGCTTGTCTACACAAATGTTGATACTGAGGACAAAAGATAGAGATGTTTGCACATAAGCTCCTTGAAAACCCAACAGGGTGGTGATACTCCTTGACTGCTAAATGAGCTCATTGGAGGGGGAGGGAAGACGGAGAAGAAAGCTGAAGGGAAGAGGAGGTGAGTGCCAAAAATTCTAAGGTGTTTTTTTTGGTTGTTGTTGTTTTGTTTTTTTAGAATTGGACTAAAGAGATGTGAAGAAGAATTGAACAAAGGACTGAAGAGGGGCTACCTTATATCTTTTCTGGACTTTTCAAGAGTCCAAATGAGGAAAATTCTTTAGCCAGAATCCAGGTTATTCACTATGTCGGGGTTCTTGTAGCATTGAGGAAAGTAATTTGGAATTGGAACAACAGAAGAGTCTGGGACTTGGACAAAAAGAGTCTTACTGCCTTTAAACCAGAGGTCCTCTATGTATGGAATATATTCCTTCTCATTTCTCACTCAGAGAATCCTTCACTTCCTTTAAAGCACGATTCACATGCTTCCTCCTTTATGGGGGCTTTTTTGAACTCCTTCTAGGACACCCCCCCCCAGTTGTTAGTGTCCTCTCTTTCTCAAGCTTACTATTACTTGATATGTACTTTTAAAATTTATTTACCCACGCACATATTGTGTCTCCCTGCTCCCAACACCAGTAAACTATAAACTCCTCAAAGGCAAGAATTAGTTGACTTTTTTTCAGTTAGTTGACAAACATTTTTTTAGCTCTTAGCATGCACTAGGCATCATGCTAAGAACAGGGAACACATAGAAGAGTGAAACAGCCCCTATCCACAAGGAACTCACATTCTAAGAGGGGAGGTAAATTGGAGACATTCTCAGCAGTCAGCATAATTCCTCGTATATAACAGGAGCTAGACAAATGTCTGCCAGATTGAATTGTGGAATTTAAGGGAGACTTGGGTCTAGAAATAGAAGCAGAATGGGAGGAAAATATCAGTACCTGAAGGATAACAGACAGATGTGGGAGAATCCAGTTGATTAAAGGTCTGATTTTAATGTAGAATAAATAAATTTCTCTTACTCTTCTCTACCCTTTGACCCATGGAGAAAGCACAAAGCTTTAGGTTCCAGAGAAAATTTATTCCATCTTTCCAGTACGTGTCAAGTTTCCATGTGAGCCTTTAGTGATTATTTCATGTCAACTATCTTGTTTCTTTTGTTGATTTTCCCCAGTCACTCATTATCATGTGATGATGCAAGCATCACTCATACATCCTGTGATATTTTGACCCTAATCTCATCAACATTCATTCATTCATTCATTCATAAGGAAGCTTATTCATTGTCTTGCCATCTGATACATTCTTGACTCCTGCATTTTCTATCTTCTCATGCCATATCATCTCTTAATTCTTCTCTGTAAGCATTCTAAAATATCCTAAAGGGAAAAAAAAAACTTCTATGCCTATAATTTTATCCAAGGAAGATTTTAAAAATCATATTTGGAAGTGCCTCACCATAACAACCAGATGGCAATCACAATAACTCCCATTCATTTCTGACTCAGCTTCTCTGGACTTAATTACCATGTCTGAGCTGAACACTGCTAAACATTTGTTGAAAACCATAAGTCTGACTTTTTGGAACCACAGCCTAGGATACCCTCAAAGCAGTCTCTCTTCATCAAAAGAGAAATAAATTTATTTGATAGTGTATCTAAAAATAAAAATCAGCATTTCATGTTATGAATAATAATCAACAGGGACAAATTTGCCCAAAGATTTTATCTAAATCCCAGGTCATCTAGAAATCCTTAAGATTAATCATCAAATAGTTGACCAAATTCATCCCATTCCTAAAATTATTCATTTAACAGTGATTTGGGAAACACCAAAGTCATTTGCAAAACAGACCACATCAAATCATTGTGATGGCTGATGTTTGAAAACGGCCAACAGGGATTGAAATATTGCTGAATGATTCTCTAGTTAAACTATTACTTATGAAGAGCCAATGAGATCTTGACATCAGTCAAAATCCAGCCCTGCATTCACCCCTGGAAAGATTACTATGTGATCAGCATTGAATTTAAAAACAAAAAACAAGAATAATACTTGTGCCAACCTCACTGAAAACAAAGAAAGCAATCCTCCCAAAGCTATGTTCCAAAGGTGACCTTTATATCAACCCTTATCACAATTAAGTAGGTTTCTCCTGTTATTCTCAATATGCATTATCCAGGCAGGAATTAGTGCCTTTGTTTGGGACTGCTTGAGATTCAGCTCACTCCTCCTCTATCTCCAGCCCTGATTTGCCTTTGACATATTGCTTGTATCCCCGAGCCTGGAGAGGGCTGGGACACCCATGGTGCTTTGTCAGTCATATACAAGCTTTGAAAGATCAAGTGATTTATTTTCCCCTCATTGGGAGGTGTTTTGTCAAACCCCAAGAAAGAATGAAAAGAGGGCTCTTCGAAAATGTATGTGGCTTAATATATTGTACCAAACATAAAATAAATAAATAAATAAATTACCTAAGTGCCACCAAAGTCCAATGTTTGTAAGTTAAGCAATATTAATCAGTCCTAAATTGAAGAAATGAAAACCAATTGATGGCATAACCTTGAAATGAAACCAGAATGCTAAGTACCAATAAAAACTTCAAGTGCTTTGCCCTTCAACTAAATATTCTTGCTCATTTCTCAGAGACTAGAACAAAGGGATAAGGTTACTCTAAAATAAAAGCAATCTGATGTACATCACTTGTGAAGAGTTGGTTTTTCTGACTCATCACACATTTTGCATAACCCCCAAATAAGAGAGAGGGAGGAATTTCACTCTGTCACACTAAATCACTGTAAAGTTTGCTCATATTTTTTTTAAATTTTTGAACGCTTCACATCCTGTTTCCCTATCCTAATTGCACATCTCCTAACCCTAACCCCACCACATTCTGTGACTACACAGCCCCAGCTTGACATCACCATGGTAACTGATTCATTTCTACTTCCTCACATGATCTCCCTTGTAACCAGGGGGACCAATAATTTGTGATATGGCTGGTCAGGCTAGAAACACTCAATGGCCATAGTAAAAGAACAAAATTAAATAATCCAGATGAAGCTCAAAATTATACCTCAAGTCTCTTCATCCCCTCATTCTAACTTATTTAGCTAACTGATCATTGATCCTCCACTTAAATATTTCAACACAAATTTAATTTTATCAATATAGTTATTTTAATCAGTGGTGTAAATTACAAGCCATACATGTATCTCCTCATCCTGGGTGTTTCTTCTCTGTGCCTTTCATAAATCTCCCATAAAACACCCACCCAACCATGCTGTAGCTCTTCCCTTCAGAGTTTAACATTTTGTGGGTATAGGCTAAGCATGCTTACCTGTTGTCCCTCACTCTCCCTACTGGACTGGCTCACCTCCCTTTCCGGCCATCCATCTCCTTTTTATGTCATTTCTCACCTGCCAGATCTGACCTGAGTTAGCTACACAACCCTAGTCACCAGATTGCAAATTCCATCATCAAAAGCACCAGTCCAATAATTCCTTTTTCCTCCTTCACACTTCAATAAGGTAACATATATAGCAAGTTAAACTTCTCTTAAATTTCGAAGTTCGAGTGTGTCTTAGAATAAATTTGACCAACTAAGTAATCCCTGCCTTCTCTAAGAAATCCATTTCACATAGATAAACATTTGGTTATTTTACACATAATAGGAATGATAAAAACTATAATGTGTGCTACAGTGAAGATTTAGAAGTCACTCCAATAAAGCAAATCATTGCCTTTCCCACCATCTTAGAGGATAGCTCTTTATCTTTGGTTTGATTTTATTTTGTTCTGGTTTGGAAGGAAAGACAATTTTCTCCTTTAGAAATTTAGAGAAGACTAGTCAATCAAAAAACATTTATTAGGTGCCTACTATATACAAGGCACTGTGCTACCATAAGTAGAATAAACTTCATTGAATTTTCTTGTTTATCAGTCTTCCCTCAAAACTAGTTTAGAAAGGTACTGGGGGAAGGGAATAGGAGGGGAAAAAAGGACATTCCATCTTGAAGTTTCAAATAAGAATAGCATTTTGGCATGGAAATAGAGAGCCAGCCAGGAAGATCTGGTTTCATGTCCTCACTCTTATTCATAAAAGCTATTTGACCTGGGATGAGTCACTTAACTTCTGAGTAATTTAGAAACTCTGTAAGAAGGGCGGCTAGGTGGCTCAGTGAATAGAGAACCAGCCCTGAAGTTAGAAGGACTTGCTGAGTTCAAATCCTGCCTTAGGTAGCTGTGTGACTCTGGGCAAGTCACTTAACTCAGACTGCCAAAAATAAAAAAAGAAAGAAAAATATTCTGTAAGACCATAAATTACAGAGAAGGTACTCACCTGAATTGAGAGAAGGGATTTTCTTACCTGAGTGTCTGCTACAATTGTATTCATATAATACTTTATTTTGTTCACTTGATTTTTATGTATTCATTTATACTTTTATTCATATAGAGCTTTAAAGTTTGCAAAGCATTTCACACATGTGACATTTGATTTCAATATAATTTGAGGAGACATATTAACTTCATCTGATTCTTCCAACAACCATGTAATGTGGATATAGTTATGATCCCCATTTTGCAGATGAGGAGACTGATTCTGGGGAAAATGATGTGACTTGGCTAGGGGTCTGATGTCTGCTTGAGCCCAAGTCTAGCACTCTAACCATTATGCTACCTAGCTTTCCACACCAATGAAATCATGGGCCTAGCTCCTAATCCTATTTCAGTAGAAACACTTATGCTCAAGGAGATTTTCCTTTTCTTTTCTTGAGTTTCCCAAATTAGCTTATGATCTTTTTCTACCAAAACATTGCAGAAATAACATTTTAACTAATTACAATTTCACTTCTGGAATTAGCAAGTGATGATGAGATATGAGGATGCAACGTTGTTCATCAAAGCAATCTTCTTCCATAACCATTGTTAATTGCAAAAAAAAAAAAAATAGATTGGATGATTCAGTCATGATAAGGTTTCCTTATCCCATGAATGGAGAACATGTTCACATATTTCATTTCAGCTACAAAATAACAGCTGGTGTTAATGTGGTACTTGTTACTATCCCATCTTCTACTGGAAGGCTTTCCCAACTCCTCTTAATTCCAGTGCTTTCCCTTTTTAATTCCTATGTTTCCTATATATATAGCCTATTTTTACATATTTATTTGCTTGTTGTCTTCCTGATATATCCCAGTCTCAGAGAGGGGGAAAGCAGAGAGAGTGGAGAGGCTAAGCGACTTTCCCATGGTAAGTACTGGAAGCAGGATTAAAGTCCAGATCTCTAGGGATGTGAAATCCTCTAGTTTTCTCACAACATGACACTGCCTTTCACATGAATAACTGAAGAGCTGGAAGGGACCATATAGATTGTTTAATCCAGTTCTCTTATTTTATAGCTGAAGAAGTGATTACAAAAAGGTTTAGAAACTTTCCCAAGATCAATGGTGAAGTCAGCACTTGAACTCAGATTTTCAATATTCAAGTCCAAGAGCTTTTCCTTCTCATAGCAGGTAGTCCTACTTTCTGACAGTAAGAGAAGAATGCTACTTCCATGCTTGTCACTCCAATCTAGGTCTGTGAGTATGGGCATTGTGTATATGCAGTATATTTGCAAAACAATGGCAGTACTTATGGGCAAGGAGCATGTCCAAGTAATGGGATCTATTCTCTGTTACACAACACCACATAGTAACCTATTAGCCCCAAATAGTTGCTTTGGCTCCCTAAGCAAGTGAGTTACTTCTAACCCATAAAAATAAAATACAACTAGCTATTTGGTCATTGTCACCAAACCATGTGAATTCATGTCTAGGCTGATTTAAATCAGAGCAAGTCCGAAATATCAATTCGTATTGCCAATGACTCAAAGTGATGAAGAAGGTGTAAGAAAGAGAAACGGGAGGAAGGTACAGAAAAGAAAATGAAACAGGGACAAAGAAAATGGTCCTTGGATTGATCATAGTCCTAAACAATGTTACCTCAATTTTTTTTTTTAATTTATGAGGAGGCAAACCACATGTACTAAATTATTGAATGGTGAAGATAACATGGATAAAAGTACTATAATAAGATGAAACTAATAACAAAATTAATCTAGCCCAATATTTAGACACACAGATATCTGTGTGTACACATATATATATGCATAATTACTTTTTTCTCCATGGTAATTAAGACATAAATATAAACTGCCGACATCAAAGGCATAGTTTCTCTTACACAGCTGAAATGATCACTTCTAGAATCAGCTAAGTGGAGGAGAGAAGAGAATTGGACCCAAATTGGAACCTTTATGCCCTTTGGAACAGCTCAGGACTCATATACCAGGTTCCTCAAGCAGCTGGGTTTCTTCTTTCTCCTATGTAGTCATGATGCCAAAATTTTCTTTCCTTTTTTCGGGTTTGCTGACTGTCCTAAATTAACAGAAGGAGTAGAGTGATTTAATAGAATGTCTCTGTCCCTCAACTGTATGCCTTACACTGCCTGAAACATATTCCCTGCTGCTTAGGAAGAGGTATAACAAGTAATAACAAGAGCAACCATAAAAGGACCAAATGGAAAAAGAATGAGCCAACAAATGGTCAGCTCTCTGGCCTTCTCTGATGTTTGCCTCCCCACATGATGTCTATTTTCCTGCCTAAGTCTATGACCTAGCAGCCATTTTTCCAATTTGTCTCACTACAATAAATTTCAGGACTCTGCAGACACCCTACAGCCAATAAGGTATTTCCATTAAAATGTGCCCTCCTCCAAGTTCACCTTGAGTGCCATCCCTCCTACTCTATAAACTCTACTGACTCCTTTGCATATCAAGAATCTACTACAAAAGCTTTTGCTTGGTGTTCAAAGTCATTCATGACCTTGTCACCTACCTCCTCACCCCACCCTCCCTGCCCCTGCTTTCCAGGATTCTTACACCTTATTTCTCTCCATGTACTCTTTGATAGAGCAACCATAGTCTTCTTACTTACTGTTCCTCAAATAAGACACTCCATCTCTCCACTCCAAGCGTTTTCTTAGGCTGTCCTCCATGCCTGGAATGTTCTCTCTTCTCATCTCAATCTAACAGCTTCCCTGGTTTCCTTCAAGCCCCAAATAAAATTCCATCTTTTATAAGAAGCCTTTCCTAACTGCTCTTAATTCCAGTGTTTGCCTTCTTTTAATCATTTCCTACTTTTCCTGTATGAAGTTTGTTTGTATATATGTGTTTCTTTGTTATCTTCCCCATTATATTATAAGGTCCTTGAAACTAGGGATTGTCATTTGCCCCCTTCTGTATACACAACACTTGACACAGCATCTGGTGTCTGTTATACAGTAGGCACTTAATATTTATTGATTGACTGATGATTTTAGGGCCATTTAGGGCAATCTGACAGCTCCTATGCTTGTTCACCAATTGTTATAGAGGCCCTAGTACATATCAGCTAGCCAGTATAAAATCCGTGGAGCCTCACCTGATTCTTCCAACTTGGTAAGTTGTAGGGACTTTCAGCTGCTTGATTCCAAAATTCATACCTCTTGGACCCTTGAATCATGGATTTGGAGCTAGAAGACCCCTCAGAAGTCATCTAGTCTGACTGATTTCATTTTACTAATGAGAAAACTGAAGCACAGGGAGGTTAACTTTCTCAAGGTCCCACTGGCAGTATTTCAGCCCATATCCTCTAACTCCAGAGCCAAGGCTCTTTCTACTGTACCACAATATTTCCAACATTGAGGTAAACTAAGGCAAATAAAGGTTAAGTGACTTACCTAGCATCACAGAGCTAATAGAATCTGAGGTCAAATTTGAACTCAGGGCTTCCTGACTTCAGGCCCAGCACACTCTATCCATTATGCTACCTAACTTCTGTTACTAATTTAACTAAGTAGTTATATAATAACCCTTGCATCTATCTACTACATATTCACTTTATATCTATGATGCATATAAAAATATACATATATATGTATGTATTTGTCTCCCCCATTAGAACATAGTCTTTGTTTAATTCTTTGTACTTGTTTCCCCAAAATACTGTTTGATTTGCTTACATTCTAGATGGACAGATTATCTTATGTAGATATTACAATATAATAAAGGGGACAGTACCAGGTGAACCGGATTTCATGGTAAGACCTGGCTTTAAGAAAAATAACTGTGGCAGTAATATATAAGGTAAGAGTGGAGTGGGAAGGGACTTGAGGGAGGGGGGCCAATTAAGAAGCTAATTTAATAGTCTAGGAAAGAAGTGAGAGCCTGAATTAAAGTGACAGCTATATGAATAGAGAAAGGACCAAATAGAAGTGATGTTATGGAGGTAAAAATGTCAAGATTTAAATTGTGAGGAGAGGAGAGGATTAGATTGAGAGGAGACAGGGAGAATCAGAATGGGGTTGAGCATCTCATGGAAGAGGCAAGAGATAATTGTTACAATAGAAGGGGAAAAGAGGAAGGCA
>JAQQSV010002849.1:10393-20885 GCA_028646515.1 Pseudochirops corinnae | reverse complement strand
CCTCCCCATTTAAATGGAAAGGGAAAATGTCATCTTCAACTTCTTAGAAACCCTAGTCTCCTTCAAGTCCAGCTTACAAACCACCTTTCATTGTACCCTCAGATGATAATGTCTTTCTAGCTCCCAAACACTAGATTGTTAGTAATTGAAAAATAAATTAAAATTGAACAAAAAGGTAAAAAAATGGCTCATTGGGAGTAATTTCTGGCAATAAAGAGGGCTATTATTTGTTAAGGATGCTATAGACAGCATTAATCAAGAAGAACTTTTTAAAGCACTTACTGAATATCAGGTATTGTATTATCAGGGATACAGAAAAATGGGGAACAACAAACAGTGCCTGCCTTCAAGGAAATTACATTCTAATGAAAGAGACAACATGTGTGCATGTATGTTTTTCTCCATACACTATATGCGATCTATATAAATATATATATGTATAGATAAACACATATATGTATATTATATACACATACACTCATATACATATACATACACACATCAAGGATACCTCTAGCCCAATAGGGTCAGAGTTCAAAGGTATATGAAGGTTATTCTATTCAAAGTAACCTATGTTTGAGAAATTGCAAGCTTGTGGATGGAGAACATTTTGCCTTCCATTTTTCAACAGCATCAATTGTTAGACTGTTTTCATTTATACTGAGTCCCAAATGTACCTCTGTGAAACTTCCATCCATCACTCCTAGTATGAAGTGGCGCAAGTCTCAACTCTCCCCCATCTCACAGCACTCCAAACTCTTTAAGAAATCAAAATCTCAAGGAAGGAGACTAGACAAAAAAAAAAAAGTAAAAAATAAATTCTACCATTGGAACAGAAAGGCACCCAAGGAACGGAAAATGGATTCTTACACAAGTAAAGAACTTACAACACAAATGATATGTGCTACTGGAATGGGAAGCCAATTATGACAAAGTGGAAGATAAGTTTATCTACAGTCTTTCTTATGTGATATTCTATGTTCCATCTTCATGTTTTTGCACCCACTGCCCTCTGCCCCAGGCAAAAATGTCATCCTCAGCTTCTTAGAAAGCCCATTCTCCTTCAAGCCCAGCTTACATCCCACCTTTCCTTGTACCTTCAGATCATAATGTCTCTCTCACTCCAAAATTACTTTACATTTGCTTGCATATATTTGTTCTCTAATGGGAACATGTTGCTGTTCCCCCTTTCTGCCCACCACCAAACTTCATGGAATGGAAGCTCCTTGAGAACAAGGATTGGTTATTTTGTCTTGCTATCTCCAGTTCTCAACATAAAGAAGGTACTTAATAAATGCTTATTGATAGAATGGAAAGCCAGTAAAAATAAATTTGCCCATCAAGAAATTTGAAAAATACAATGGAGTGACAAGTTAGTAAAAAGGAATAATTAATAAATAAGTAGGCCAATTAATCAGTAGGCATTTATTAAATGCCTATCATGTGCCACATGCTATGATAGGTCTTTAAGAAACAATGCAAATAGTCTTGGGTCACCAGGAGCTCCTTAAAGGAGATAACATGGCGGTCAAAAGAAATGATACAAGGACACTCTCAAGGTCACTCTTAAGAACTTTCTAATTGATTGTGTGACATGTCAGACACTGGCACAGGACCGCTCTGCATGGTATGCCCACATCAGAGAAGATGCTGTGCTCTATGAGCAAAGCAGAATTGAAGTAACTTAAAAGAAATGTGAGATGTGCAAATTTAGAGAATCCACCTCAAATGTTCACATGGGCTATTTGTGCCCAACCTGTGATAGAACATTTTGAGCTCATATTGGTCTGATTAGCCACAGTCCAACACACTGTAACTTGACTCTAATATAATGATGTCATTTTGGTCCTCTTTGAGAATAAAGGACAATAACTAAGCAGAGGAGATAACATATACTTAAATAAGGCATAGATAAGGTCTCAGAGACAAGACATTTTTTGGGGGAAAGGGGGGGCTGACATAGAGGAAGCACACTGTGAATGCTTCAGTAAATGAAATAGCATTTGTTAAGTGCTTTTTCCACACCAAGCATGGCTCACTGCACTGGAGATATAAATACAATGCAATCAATTAGTCTATTCCTACCCTTAAGGAGATTATACTCTAAAGGGGCAGGATAACACATATGCAGGGAGTGGTGCAAAGGAGGAAGTTTTCAGTTGCGTAAATCAGAGGGATGGTGATTAGAGGCGACTGATTGATGCATCTTTTCGGAAATGGTGGTGTTAATTTGATAACTGCTCTCATAGCTAGGGGTGGGGCAGTGGGGAGTCACGCAGAGTTAACATTCACATAGTGCTTTAAAGTCTACTGTAGTTTTTATATCCATCCTCTCATTTACATCTCATAAGAACTCTACAAGGTAGGTAGACCTTATCATGGACCCACTTCACATTTGAGAAAACTGAGGCTCAGAGAAGGCTCTGGGTCGTATTTCTGGTGTGGATTGGGATTCAATCCCAGGATCATCTGTACTTCTGACCCCAAATCCAACCTTCTTTCTTTCTACTGAACCTGATGCCTCTCCAGTAGGAGGCTATTTAAATGCATGGAAATGATGAGTTCAGGGTATACTCCTAGAATGTTGGGGTGCCATCTGAAATGATGGGGAATAGATTGTGGGTTCTATTGTCCTGAGGGAATTCACTTGGAAAGTCTCCACCTTAAAGGCATTTATAAAAGTGACATACCCAAACAGGCCTGCTCCCCTTGAGGCAAAGCCCCAGTGGGGTGATCCATGTAGGAGGCAGAGCATACCAAGGCCTGCTTCCCCTAAGGGAGGCAGTAGCACCCTGCTTCCTGTAGGAGGCAAACACCCTTACTGGAGTTAGATGTTTAGTTTAAGTATAACTTTATGGAATAGGGAGAAGGGGAGTAGGGAATATCTGGTAGAGCTGAGGTACCTTTGTCATATAGATAAGCAAGGAGAATAGGCAAGGGGGAAGGGAAGGACTACTTTAGGATGTCACATAGTCCATATGTATAAGCAAAGGGAACATGAAAGGGGAGGTCAAGTTGATCTGGAAATGCCAGGTAAGGGGGCACTTTCTGAAAGCACACAGGTAAGTCCACAGGAGGGGCTTCAATGCATAGTCTACTTTGATCATTTTTTCTCTCTGGTCATACCCTGCATCTTGTCTCATATCTTACATCCTGCATCCTGCTTGCTCCATCTGCCTGTATCACTTCTGTCTGCCTCACCCCATCGCTAGCAATGTCCCTTCCAAGTTCACAAACCTTAAAGATGAACTGTGGCAAAAGGAAGGCCAATGAGATCATTTCCTTTTTTATTTTTTTTATTTTTTGCTTGGCAGTTGGAGTTATGTGACTTGGCCAAGGTCACACGGCTAGTTCTTTGTGTTAAGTGTCTGAGGTCGGATTTGAACTCAGGTACTTCTGACTCCAGGGCCGGTGCTCTATTCACTGCGCCACCTAGCCACCCCGGTGAGGTCATTTCCAATACAATGATGATGATTTTTTTTGTGTGACTGTTGCTTGGAGATTATTACAAATTTGTATTATTACAATCCTGTAGAAATGATTCTAGTAAAAGGTCCCTTAGAGGAACAGATAGTGGGACTGCAATGCCTCCTCCAACAGCTAAGCCAAGATAGAGAAGAGAAGGCTAGAATATGACATTCTTCACCTCTTAGGTAATTCCCTCCTAAATGCCACAGGAAGGATACAATGCCATTCTATTGTTGCATTTCTCTTCATGAGAAAGACTGAAATTTTTGACACCTGCGTTTAAGAAAGCATGGGAGTGGAAGAAAAGAGCTAGAATCTAGCATCTGGTTTACGGTAAGGTCCCTCTTTTCTGCTAAATTTTATAATTAAGTTGACTGAAGTACTACAGGGTCATGAGCTGTCTATGATCAACTAGTTTCTCAATGGCTCAGCTGCCATCTGATGGAGAGATCCCCATAACTTTCGGTCCTGCATTTTAATCATTAAAGCACATGGTCTGCACAAGAAACAATTACAAATCATCCTCAATGTGTTTTTAGAGAAATCTTTCAGTGAAAGGGTTGAAGTTAATTTCTGTTTAAGTTTCTCAGAGACCATTCCTATGGGATGTTTATTTACTTGAATATTATGAGGATTTTCCTATGCTACAATGTTATAAATTGTTCGGAACTTTCCTCCTTCTTCTTGCAATAAGAATTAATTGTGTGTGCTAGAAAGTAGAGATAGCAATTCTTTGATTCTGGGAATATAAAAAAAACAAAGGAAGAAAAGGATGAAGCCTAGAATAGAACAATGAAGTCCCTTGACAGAGAGAGAAAATACTGAAGGTTTTGTCCTTACCTCGCATGAGGAAATGTCACTAAAAGATGGAGAATCCTAAAGATTTGGTCCCCATCTATTCCTGAGAGACTGAGTAATACATTGGATGAACTGTATATAAAATTAAGAGGAAACACAAAGAAGGACAATAAGCTGGAGAAGGTGTGAGGGAGCCAGGAAAGACAGGGGGGGAGGGGAGAGACAGAGAGATAGAGAGACAGGAGAGACAGAGAGACAAAGACAGAGACAGAGAGACAGAGATAGGGAGAGACAGAGACAGAAAGAGAGAGAGAAAGAAAGAGAGAAGTGGGGGTGAGAGAGAGAGAGAGAGGGAGATGGAGATAGAGACATAAAGAGACAGAATCAGAGAGCGATAGAGACAATTGGAAGGCACACACAAACACACACACACAGATACATAGAGACAGAAATGGAAAGAGAGGGGAGGAGACACACACACATAAGAGGGAACTGCTTTTTCCTTTCAACCAGAGGAAAGCAACCAGCAAAGACACACATTGTCAGTCAGCCTTTACCAAAGAAGCTTTCATATTTGGTGTTGTAATACAGATGAGGAATATACATGGATGTTTAGGATGGCTAGCCATTTATTTAAAGTATGCCACTTTGTTTTGCCACTGCTTTTATTTAAACTTCCTTTTTATAGAATTTCCAGATTTAAGGCATATGAAACAAGAAAAGAGAGGAAAGAATACCACAAACAACCCACAAATGGTTACTTGACCCTTGTTGTGCTATGGTTTTGTCACACAAAGGGTACATACAATTTCCTTATGAGGTTACCTTCTAGAAGCAGAGTTTTCCAAGCTATCTTGCCAGCCAGTTTGAGTCTTTGCAATCGGTAATTTCCAGTGGCAGTCTAGAAGACAAGACCTCTGGCCCCACTGAGGCAGCCAGGTATTGTTTGTTTTCAGACACTGATTTCACCTTTAAAAACGCCCTCTGTGCATCATAGCCACGTTCCCTCTATGAATGGTATATTAACTTCTAACATTTCTGACTGCCAGCCATGAAAATTTGAAAACATATTGCAAACTTCACTGAGGCTCTTCACTTTTAATGATGCGTGTAAGAAAATGTGAACTTTTCTCATTTTTCCCCCTATCTTCCTTCCCATTAACTGCTATCAACTCTGATAGAAGAAGCCATCCCTTCTTCTTCCCCACACCAACTATTTATTAAGCTGCTTACAGCTTGTATTCCCATTCTGTCTCTTTTCCCTTGTTTCTTTTTTCCTTTGTCTTTTAAATATATTTATGCTTAGACATTCTCCTTGGAATACTCTATGGCTTATGAGCTGTTATTCTACAATCTCCAAAGAATGACAATTTATGTAAATGACAAAGGAATGATGCATTGTTGGCTTAAACAGACTCCAGAAAATTATCAGTGATGACTTGTATGTGAGGAATAGACATAAGATAGGGTACATATGGAAGTATGACCTTAAAGAGGACACAAGAGGTCATGAAACAAGAAAGAGAGATAATAAGATTGACTTGGGTTATTCCAGAAATATCAAAGGATCAAGGGAATCACAGGATGAGATTTGTGAGACTGAACCTGCTTTGGTATAAAGACTGCCCAGACATGGAAACTATGAAATCATTAAATTATTAAAGTTTGCCCTATATTGGTCCTCAGGCATCTTAGATTGCAGTATCATCAATCTTGAGCTGAAAGGAATCTTAGACTCCACTTTATCCAAAAACCTTTCTTTTTAGATGAGGAAATTGAGGCTGAAGGAAGTCCAATAAATTTACCAAGGTCACACAGATAGGATATTAGAGAACGGATTTGAACCTAGAATCTCTGATTTCAGAAGCAATATTCTTTCTACTCAACCATATGTCTACCAGGTTATGAAAACTGTTGAATATTGACTGTTGAACAACTTACAATTAATATCCACTAAGGCTGAAACATACATTGGTGAATGAAACACCAAGGAGATTGTGGGTATTTTGAAGCATTGTAATATGTTCATACCAGATAGTTATCTTATATATCCATTACCTACTGTACCTGTTATGGTGATATTTCCTTTTCTCAAGACAGTTTTGTGAAGACATGACCCATGTTCCTTCAATATGTCAACAAAGAATCTCTTACATTCGCTGATTCCATTAACATTGATTAAATTTCTACTATGTTCTTTCTACGTTAGGTGTTAAGTATTCTATGGTTAAATACAACAATACAACAACAAAAAACTTAACCCCTACATTCAATGAAAACATAATGATGGTACATGGTACATGTAATAGATCCATGTAATGGATTAACAAGTAAATGATTGGGTGAATGAATGAAGGAAGGATGCAAAAGAAAGGAAGAAAGGAAAATGGGAAAAAGAAAGAAGAGAAAGAGAGCAAAGGAGGAAGAGGGTGAAAGAGGAAAGTAGAAAGAAAAAAGAAAGAAGGAAAGAAAGAGAAGAAATGAAGGAAAGAAGAAATAAAAGACACTGAGATGAGTGGTTCTTCAGAGCTAATGCTATCTTTTTCTGGGTCCAGACAGTAAAGATAGATCCCAATTAGTTTATATGATATTACTTTATAAGTATAAGGGCAATTTCTTGGTCATTTCTATGACAACTTTGAAAGATAAATCTTTTTTTTTTCCTTATGTCATCAAGTTTCTAAACAAAGGCTCCAAACCCACTGATTCCTTTGGTTGCTTTCCCTGCAGATTCAGACATTTCTTTGAAGAGCATTTGTAATTGATCTGACTGGTTTTGTTAAAGAAAGGATTGTTAAAACCAAACCCTGACCTATTTTTTTTAACATCAGTTTGCAAAATATGTATAATTTGGTGTAAGTTGGTAGCTTGTTCCTTCAAAGCATACTCTCAATTCTGTGTAACCTCAAATCATTAGCAATAACCTTACACTCCATAGTATATATGCAAGATACAGGGCAATATTATATATAGTACGACCTACTGGGACAATTATCTTCTATCATGAGTGACTTGTTATTTCCTGGGTGTTCTTAGAAAAATTAGGATCTCACAGATAACTTTGGGGTCCATTTCTTTCTTTCTTTCTTTCTTTTTTTTTTTTTTTTGCTTTTTATAGGGCAATTGGGGTTAAGTGACTTGCCCAAGGTCACATGGCTAGAAAGTATGTCAAGCATCTGAGCCTGGATTTGAACTCACATCCTCCTGACTCTAGGGCCAATGCTCTATTTACTGTACCACCTAGCTGTCTAGGGTCCATTTCTAATAAATGTGGTCACCAAGCAACTGTACTCGAGTTAATAGCAAATTTCAGGTTACATATATGCAATTTTTATTCCATGTTTTATCTGTGATTACTTTGAAGGCTTTTGAAAATTTCTAAATTTCCCATGTTTCACTTTCTACAAAAGGACCATCATGTTATAAATAATCCTTTCATATATGTCATTTTATATAACACCTTACTATTTTCATAATGGTGCAGGGTCAATGATTCATTTGTGGTACTTGGTTTTTTTCTGCATTAGAAATATATGAAATGTGCAAGAAAACTTGTTTTTCTATTATTCTACAGACAAAACCACTAATGATTAAGAAAAGTAAGTGAATTTGTGATGTTTTCATCAATGTTTTTCTCAATGACCTGGATTCCAAGTTTGTCATCTAGTGTTTTTGTTAATCTTTTCCAGTTTTGTATAATCTATAAAGTTGATGGAAATGTCACTAATTTTGTGCATGATATGGGATTGATAAAACACTGGGTGGCAAGATTGGGTTCTAAAAAGATCCCAGAGTGCTAGAAGGTTGTATTAACTTTAATAAGATGAAAGATAATAGCGATAAGAGCTGTAATATTCTAGCAGCTAGGGTTAAAAAAAAAACAACAACAAAACTCAACTGTGAAAGTACATAAAGAAGTGTGCTGGCTAGACAATTCTTGGGAAAAGGATCTGGGGGTCTTAGGGGAGAACAAGTTCAATATTATTAAAATTCAGAATTTTGACAATGTAGGCAAAAAATGAATGCAGTTGTAGACTGCACTGATAGAAGCATAGTGTTCAGGAAACAATAAGAAGGTACTAAAGATTCTTGAGCAGAGATGTGATTTTCATGATATAATAACCCTTTTCTCATGTTTCTTATTTTTGCATATATCCCATATTTTACTATCTATTAAAGAAACTATAAACTTCTAAAACTTGTCAACTCTAAATTATCTTGTAAATCAAGAATAATTATAACATTATGGATATGTCTACATAAATATACTCTTAGTCAAAGTTTCACTTATAAAAAGTCCTTAATTAACCCCATTAATGACAGGTCCTTTCCTCTCTTGATTATCTTCAATTATCTTAAATACATCAGTTTTGTGGATAGTTGTTGGCACATTATTTCCTTCCTGGATTGCAAACTCCTTGAAAGCACAAGCTAGTTCCACTTGACCTTCATTGCATTCCCAGGGGTGTAAAGCACAATGACTAGAATACAGTGTAGGAATGTTGATTTGATTTGATTCTTGCTTTATTAAAATCTTGAAGTTATATTAAAGTGTGGAAGTTAATAAAATAGTTTCTTTCATTATAACTTGGTTTCAAATGTCCCACTTATGCTTCAGGAATATCATTTTGATTACCCCTTGACTCTCACTGCTGCAAACCAATCTTTTTGTTCTTTTTCTGATTGTCTCCACATTATATCCCCTACAAAATCCATCATATGTTTTCCCTTCTGTCCTTAAAGTACCTACATAAACATCTTGCCTCTTCTCTTAACAGTTGACCACATCTCATATTTGACTGATAAATTGAAGGTCTCTCTTTCCCCCAATCCTCTATTTTACCTTGACATCATTCCTTATTGCCTGACCTTTTGCTCCAGTCTCAGGAGAAGTTGGCATTCTTTTTTACAAATACAATTCCTCTATTTATTAGTTTGATTCCAAGTCTCTTTCAAAATTCTGTCAGATATCTTCCAGGAGCTTGCCCATTTGATCATCCTCTCTACCTTTCTAATTTTCAGTCCTCCTTTACCAACGTATAGTTTTTCTCCTGCTTACAACCATATTCATATTTCCCTCATTCTTTAAAATGAAAAACTTCACTTGACCCCACTATTCTCCCAAGCTACCATCATGCGTCTCTGTCAGCCAAATTCCAATAAAAAAGACAATTATATGCTTTGCTTCCACTTTCTTACTTCCCAGTCATTCATCAGCCCCTTGTTTTATGCTTTCTTTCCCTACCACTTGAAAAAAACTGCCCTTTCACTAGTAATATCTTTATTGCTAAATGGAATGGCCTTTTCTGAATCCTCATTCCTCTTGATCTCTGTGCAGAATTTGATCTTGATATTTACCCTTTACATGAGGACATACTTCCTGCCCTACATTTCCACAATACTATTGGGTTAGGAATTCCTTCCAACTTTTTTTGAGAGATACTCTTCAGTCTCCTTTTAACTCATTAACCATGCCTCATTCATAGTGCATGCTTGTAACATACCCAAGACTCTGTCCTAGACTCTATCACTCGTTCTTTTAATGATATCATTAACTTCCATGGCATTCAGCTATCACCTCTATTCAGAGGACTCCCAGAATATCTTGAGTCTTTGTCTGTCTCTTGGGTTAAGGTTCCATATCCCCAACTGCTTACAAGTCATATTTGCACATATCCCATACTTATCAACCTTAACAGAACAAATCTTCATCTTTTCCTTGAAACAAATTCTCTTCTTAACTTCCTTTTTTTTAAAAAAATTTTATTTTAGTTTACATCATTCATTTCCATGAGATTTTGAGTTACAGATTTTCTCTCCATCTTTCCCCCACCCACCATCCCAAAACAGCCATCCCAGTGTATCCCCGCTCCCAAATCGACTCTCTCCTATGTCTTCCCTGCTCACCCCTCTGACTTTTCGGTAGGGCAGGATGGATCTCCCAACTGCAGTGCCTGTGTATCTAAAGTTCCAGTTGGATGTACTTAACAATAATAATAATAATAATAATAATAATTGCATATATATATATATATATATACACACATATTATTTTTAACATTTGATTATAGAACTTTAGATTCTAGATTCTTTCTCTTCTTCCCTTGTCACCCACCCCCACTGGAAGAACAAGCAATCAAATGCAGGCTGAACATGTAAAATTATAGAGAACCTCTCCAGAGTGAGCACACTGTGAGAGTCTGATTACATGTCCCTTCTTCCTATC
>JAQQSV010002849.1:0-10293 GCA_028646515.1 Pseudochirops corinnae | reverse complement strand
ATATATATGCAATTATTATTATTATTATTATTATTATTGTTAAGTACATCCAACTGGAACTTTAGATACACAGGCACTGCAGTTGGGAGATCCATCCTGCCCTACCGAAAAGTCAGAGGGGTGAGCAGGGAAGACATAGGAGAGAGTCGATTTGGGAGCGGGGATACACTGGGATGGCTGTTTTGGGATGGTGGGTGGGGGAAAGATGGAGAGAAAATCTGTAACTCAAAATCTCATGGAAATGAATGATGTAAACTAAAATAAAATTTTTTTAAAAAAAAGGAAGTTAAGAAGAGAATTTGTTTCAAGGAAAAGATGAAGATTTGTTCTGTTAAGGTTGATAAGTATGGGATATGTGCAAATATGACTTGTAAGCAGTTGGGGATATGGAACCTTAACCCAAGAGACAGACAAAGACTCAAGATATTCTGGGAGTCCTCTGAATAGAGGTGATAGCTGAATGCCATGGAAGTTAATGATATCATTAAAAGAACGAGTGATAGAGTCTAGGACAGAGTCTTGGGTATGTTACAAGCATGCACTATGAATGAGGCATGGTTAATGAGTTAAAAGGAGACTGAAGAGTATCTCTCAAAAAAAGTTGGAAGGAATTCCTAACCCAATAGTATTGTGGAAATGTAGGGCAGGAAGTATGTCCTCATGTAAAGGGTAAATATCAAGATCAAATTCTGCACAGAGATCAAGAGGAATGAGGATTCAGAAAAGGCCATTCCATTTAGCAATAAAGATATTACTAGTGAAAGGGCAGTTTTTTTCAAGTGGTAGGGAAAGAAAGCATAAAACAAGGGGCTGATGAATGACTGGGAAGTAAGAAAGTGGAAGCAAAGCATATAATTGTCTTTTTTATTGGAATTTGGCTGACAGAGACGCATGATGGTAGCTTGGGAGAATAGTGGGGTCAAGTGAAGTTTTTCATTTTAAAGAATGAGGGAAATATGAATATGGTTGTAAGCAGGAGAAAAACTATACGTTGGTAAAGGAGGACTGAAAATTAGAAAGGTAGAGAGGATGATCAAATGGGCAAGCTCCTGGAAGATATCTGACAGAATTTTGAAAGAGACTTGGAATCAAACTAATAAATAGAGGAATTGTATTTGTAAAAAAGAATGCCAACTTCTCCTGAGACTGGAGCAAAAGGTCAGGCAATAAGGAATGATGTCAAGGTAAAATAGAGGATTGGGGGAAAGAGAGACCTTCAATTTATCAGTCAAATATGAGATGTGGTCAACTGTTAAGAGAAGAGGCAAGATGTTTATGTAGGTACTTTAAGGACAGAAGGGAAAACATATGATGGATTTTGTAGGGGATATAATGTGGAGACAATCAGAAAAAGAACAAAAAGATTGGTTTGCAGCAGTGAGAGTCAAGGGGTAATCAAAATGATATTCCTGAAGCATAAGTGGGACATTTGAAACCAAGTTATAATGAAAGAAACTATTTTATTAACTTCCACACTTTAATATAACTTCAAGATTTTAATAAAGCAAGAATCAAATCAAATCAACATTCCTACACTGTATTCTAGTCATTGTGCTTTACACCCCTGGGAATGCAATGAAGGTCAAGTGGAACTAGCTTGTGCTTTCAAGGAGTTTGCAATCCAGGAAGGAAATAATGTGCCAACAACTATCCACAAAACTGATGTATTTAAGATAATTGAAGATAATCAAGAGAGGAAAGGACCTGTCATTAATGGGGTTAATTAAGGACTTTTTATAAGTGAAACTTTGACTAAGAGTATATTTATGTAGACATATCCATAATGTTATAATTATTCTTGATTTACAAGATAATTTAGAGTTGACAAGTTTTAGAAGTTTATAGTTTCTTTAATAGATAGTAAAATATGGGATATATGCAAAAATAAGAAACATGAGAAAAGGGTTATTATATCATGAAAATCACATCTCTGCTCAAGAATCTTTAGTACCTTCTTATTGTTTCCTGAACACTATGCTTCTATCAGTGCAGTCTACAACTGCATTCATTTTTTGCCTACATTGTCAAAATTCTGAATTTTAATAATATTGAACTTGTTCTCCCCTAAGACCCCCAGATCCTTTTCCCAAGAATTGTCTAGCCAGCACACTTCTTTATGTACTTTCACAGTTGAGTTTTGTTGTTGTTTTTTTTTTAACCCTAGCTGCTAGAATATTACAGCTCTTATCGCTATTATCTTTCATCTTATTAAAGTTAATACAACCTTCTAGCACTCTGGGATCTTTTTAGAACCCAATCTTGCCACCCAGTGTTTTATCAATCCCATATCATGCACAAAATTAGTGACATTTCCATCAACTTTATAGATTATACAAAACTGGAAAAGATTAACAAAAACACTAGATGACAAACTTGGAATCCAGGTCATTGAGAAAAACATTGATGAAAACATCACAAATTCACTTACTTTTCTTAATCATTAGTGGTTTTGTCTGTAGAATAATAGAAAAACAAGTTTTCTTGCACATTTCATATATTTCTAATGCAGAAAAAAACCAAGTACCACAAATGAATCATTGACCCTGCACCATTATGAAAATAGTAAGGTGTTATATAAAATGACATATATGAAAGGATTATTTATAACATGATGGTCCTTTTGTAGAAAGTGAAACATGGGAAATTTAGAAATTTTCAAAAGCCTTCAAAGTAATCACAGATAAAACATGGAATAAAAATTGCATATATGTAACCTGAAATTTGCTATTAACTCGAGTACAGTTGCTTGGTGACCACATTTATTAGAAATGGACCCTAGACAGCTAGGTGGTACAGTAAATAGAGCATTGGCCCTAGAGTCAGGAGGATGTGAGTTCAAATCCAGGCTCAGATGCTTGACATACTTTCTAGCCATGTGACCTTGGGCAAGTCACTTAACCCCAATTGCCCTATAAAAAGCAAAAAAAAAAAAAAAAGAAAGAAAGAAAGAAAGAAATGGACCCCAAAGTTATCTGTGAGATCCTAATTTTTCTAAGAACACCCAGGAAATAACAAGTCACTCATGATAGAAGATAATTGTCCCAGTAGGTCGTACTATATATAATATTGCCCTGTATCTTGCATATATACTATGGAGTGTAAGGTTATTGCTAATGATTTGAGGTTACACAGAATTGAGAGTATGCTTTGAAGGAACAAGCTACCAACTTACACCAAATTATACATATTTTGCAAACTGATGTTAAAAAAAATAGGTCAGGGTTTGGTTTTAACAATCCTTTCTTTAACAAAACCAGTCAGATCAATTACAAATGCTCTTCAAAGAAATGTCTGAATCTGCAGGGAAAGCAACCAAAGGAATCAGTGGGTTTGGAGCCTTTGTTTAGAAACTTGATGACATAAGGAAAAAAAAAAGATTTATCTTTCAAAGTTGTCATAGAAATGACCAAGAAATTGCCCTTATACTTATAAAGTAATATCATATAAACTAATTGGGATCTATCTTTACTGTCTGGACCCAGAAAAAGATAGCATTAGCTCTGAAGAACCACTCATCTCAGTGTCTTTTATTTCTTCTTTCCTTCATTTCTTCTCTTTCTTTCCTTCTTTCTTTTTTCTTTCTACTTTCCTCTTTCACCCTCTTCCTCCTTTGCTCTCTTTCTCTTCTTTCTTTTTCCCATTTTCCTTTCTTCCTTTCTTTTGCATCCTTCCTTCATTCATTCACCCAATCATTTACTTGTTAATCCATTACATGGATCTATTACATGTACCATGTACCATCATTATGTTTTCATTGAATGTAGGGGTTAAGTTTTTTGTTGTTGTATTGTTGTATTTAACCATAGAATACTTAACACCTAACGTAGAAAGAACATAGTAGAAATTTAATCAATGTTAATGGAATCAGCGAATGTAAGAGATTCTTTGTTGACATATTGAAGGAACATGGGTCATGTCTTCACAAAACTGTCTTGAGAAAAGGAAATATCACCATAACAGGTACAGTAGGTAATGGATATATAAGATAACTATCTGGTATGAACATATTACAATGCTTCAAAATACCCACAATCTCCTTGGTGTTTCATTCACCAATGTATGTTTCAGCCTTAGTGGATATTAATTGTAAGTTGTTCAACAGTCAATATTCAACAGTTTTCATAACCTGGTAGACATATGGTTGAGTAGAAAGAATATTGCTTCTGAAATCAGAGATTCTAGGTTCAAATCCGTTCTCTAATATCCTATCTGTGTGACCTTGGTAAATTTATTGGACTTCCTTCAGCCTCAATTTCCTCATCTAAAAAGAAAGGTTTTTGGATAAAGTGGAGTCTAAGATTCCTTTCAGCTCAAGATTGATGATACTGCAATCTAAGATGCCTGAGGACCAATATAGGGCAAACTTTAATAATTTAATGATTTCATAGTTTCCATGTCTGGGCAGTCTTTATACCAAAGCAGGTTCAGTCTCACAAATCTCATCCTGTGATTCCCTTGATCCTTTGATATTTCTGGAATAACCCAAGTCAATCTTATTATCTCTCTTTCTTGTTTCATGACCTCTTGTGTCCTCTTTAAGGTCATACTTCCATATGTACCCTATCTTATGTCTATTCCTCACATACAAGTCATCACTGATAATTTTCTGGAGTCTGTTTAAGCCAACAATGCATCATTCCTTTGTCATTTACATAAATTGTCATTCTTTGGAGATTGTAGAATAACAGCTCATAAGCCATAGAGTATTCCAAGGAGAATGTCTAAGCATAAATATATTTAAAAGACAAAGGAAAAAAGAAACAAGGGAAAAGAGACAGAATGGGAATACAAGCTGTAAGCAGCTTAATAAATAGTTGGTGTGGGGAAGAAGAAGGGATGGCTTCTTCTATCAGAGTTGATAGCAGTTAATGGGAAGGAAGATAGGGGGAAAAATGAGAAAAGTTCACATTTTCTTACACGCATCATTAAAAGTGAAGAGCCTCAGTGAAGTTTGCAATATGTTTTCAAATTTTCATGGCTGGCAGTCAGAAATGTTAGAAGTTAATATACCATTCATAGAGGGAACGTGGCTATGATGCACAGAGGGCGTTTTTAAAGGTGAAATCAGTGTCTGAAAACAAACAATACCTGGCTGCCTCAGTGGGGCCAGAGGTCTTGTCTTCTAGACTGCCACTGGAAATTACCGATTGCAAAGACTCAAACTGGCTGGCAAGATAGCTTGGAAAACTCTGCTTCTAGAAGGTAACCTCATAAGGAAATTGTATGTACCCTTTGTGTGACAAAACCATAGCACAACAAGGGTCAAGTAACCATTTGTGGGTTGTTTGTGGTATTCTTTCCTCTCTTTTCTTGTTTCATATGCCTTAAATCTGGAAATTCTATAAAAAGGAAGTTTAAATAAAAGCAGTGGCAAAACAAAGTGGCATACTTTAAATAAATGGCTAGCCATCCTAAACATCCATGTATATTCCTCATCTGTATTACAACACCAAATATGAAAGCTTCTTTGGTAAAGGCTGACTGACAATGTGTGTCTTTGCTGGTTGCTTTCCTCTGGTTGAAAGGAAAAAGCAGTTCCCTCTTATGTGTGTGTGTCTCCTCCCCTCTCTTTCCATTTCTGTCTCTATGTATCTGTGTGTGTGTGTTTGTGTGTGCCTTCCAATTGTCTCTATCGCTCTCTGATTCTGTCTCTTTATGTCTCTATCTCCATCTCCCTCTCTCTCTCTCTCTCACCCCCACTTCTCTCTTTCTTTCTCTCTCTCTTTCTGTCTCTGTCTCTCCCTATCTCTGTCTCTCTGTCTCTGTCTTTGTCTCTCTGTCTCTCCTGTCTCTCTATCTCTCTGTCTCTCCCCTCCCCCCCTGTCTTTCCTGGCTCCCTCACACCTTCTCCAGCTTATTGTCCTTCTTTGTGTTTCCTCTTAATTTTATATACAGTTCATCCAATGTATTACTCAGTCTCTCAGGAATAGATGGGGACCAAATCTTTAGGATTCTCCATCTTTTAGTGACATTTCCTCATGCGAGGTAAGGACAAAACCTTCAGTATTTTCTCTCTCTGTCAAGGGACTTCATTGTTCTATTCTAGGCTTCATCCTTTTCTTCCTTTGTTTTTTTTATATTCCCAGAATCAAAGAATTGCTATCTCTACTTTCTAGCACACACAATTAATTCTTATTGCAAGAAGAAGGAGGAAAGTTCCGAACAATTTATAACATTGTAGCATAGGAAAATCCTCATAATATTCAAGTAAATAAACATCCCATAGGAATGGTCTCTGAGAAACTTAAACAGAAATTAACTTCAACCCTTTCACTGAAAGATTTCTCTAAAAACACATTGAGGATGATTTGTAATTGTTTCTTGTGCAGACCATGTGCTTTAATGATTAAAATGCAGGACCGAAAGTTATGGGGATCTCTCCATCAGATGGCAGCTGAGCCATTGAGAAACTAGTTGATCATAGACAGCTCATGACCCTGTAGTACTTCAGTCAACTTAATTATAAAATTTAGCAGAAAAGAGGGACCTTACCGTAAACCAGATGCTAGATTCTAGCTCTTTTCTTCCACTCCCATGCTTTCTTAAACGCAGGTGTCAAAAATTTCAGTCTTTCTCATGAAGAGAAATGCAACAATAGAATGGCATTGTATCCTTCCTGTGGCATTTAGGAGGGAATTACCTAAGAGGTGAAGAATGTCATATTCTAGCCTTCTCTTCTCTATCTTGGCTTAGCTGTTGGAGGAGGCATTGCAGTCCCACTATCTGTTCCTCTAAGGGACCTTTTACTAGAATCATTTCTACAGGATTGTAATAATACAAATTTGTAATAATCTCCAAGCAACAGTCACACAAAAAAAATCATCATCATTGTATTGGAAATGACCTCACCGGGGTGGCTAGGTGGCGCAGTGAATAGAGCACCGGCCCTGGAGTCAGAAGTACCTGAGTTCAAATCCGACCTCAGACACTTAACACAAAGAACTAGCCGTGTGACCTTGGCCAAGTCACATAACTCCAACTGCCAAGCAAAAAATAAAAAAAATAAAAAAGGAAATGATCTCATTGGCCTTCCTTTTGCCACAGTTCATCTTTAAGGTTTGTGAACTTGGAAGGGACATTGCTAGCGATGGGGTGAGGCAGACAGAAGTGATACAGGCAGATGGAGCAAGCAGGATGCAGGATGTAAGATATGAGACAAGATGCAGGGTATGACCAGAGAGAAAAAATGATCAAAGTAGACTATGCATTGAAGCCCCTCCTGTGGACTTACCTGTGTGCTTTCAGAAAGTGCCCCCTTACCTGGCATTTCCAGATCAACTTGACCTCCCCTTTCATGTTCCCTTTGCTTATACATATGGACTATGTGACATCCTAAAGTAGTCCTTCCCTTCCCCCTTGCCTATTCTCCTTGCTTATCTATATGACAAAGGTACCTCAGCTCTACCAGATATTCCCTACTCCCCTTCTCCCTATTCCATAAAGTTATACTTAAACTAAACATCTAACTCCAGTAAGGGTGTTTGCCTCCTACAGGAAGCAGGGTGCTACTGCCTCCCTTAGGGGAAGCAGGCCTTGGTATGCTCTGCCTCCTACATGGATCACCCCACTGGGGCTTTGCCTCAAGGGGAGCAGGCCTGTTTGGGTATGTCACTTTTATAAATGCCTTTAAGGTGGAGACTTTCCAAGTGAATTCCCTCAGGACAATAGAACCCACAATCTATTCCCCATCATTTCAGATGGCACCCCAACATTCTAGGAGTATACCCTGAACTCATCATTTCCATGCATTTAAATAGCCTCCTACTGGAGAGGCATCAGGTTCAGTAGAAAGAAAGAAGGTTGGATTTGGGGTCAGAAGTACAGATGATCCTGGGATTGAATCCCAATCCACACCAGAAATACGACCCAGAGCCTTCTCTGAGCCTCAGTTTTCTCAAATGTGAAGTGGGTCCATGATAAGGTCTACCTACCTTGTAGAGTTCTTATGAGATGTAAATGAGAGGATGGATATAAAAACTACAGTAGACTTTAAAGCACTATGTGAATGTTAACTCTGCGTGACTCCCCACTGCCCCACCCCTAGCTATGAGAGCAGTTATCAAATTAACACCACCATTTCCGAAAAGATGCATCAATCAGTCGCCTCTAATCACCATCCCTCTGATTTACGCAACTGAAAACTTCCTCCTTTGCACCACTCCCTGCATATGTGTTATCCTGCCCCTTTAGAGTATAATCTCCTTAAGGGTAGGAATAGACTAATTGATTGCATTGTATTTATATCTCCAGTGCAGTGAGCCATGCTTGGTGTGGAAAAAGCACTTAACAAATGCTATTTCATTTACTGAAGCATTCACAGTGTGCTTCCTCTATGTCAGCCCCCCCTTTCCCCCAAAAAATGTCTTGTCTCTGAGACCTTATCTATGCCTTATTTAAGTATATGTTATCTCCTCTGCTTAGTTATTGTCCTTTATTCTCAAAGAGGACCAAAATGACATCATTATATTAGAGTCAAGTTACAGTGTGTTGGACTGTGGCTAATCAGACCAATATGAGCTCAAAATGTTCTATCACAGGTTGGGCACAAATAGCCCATGTGAACATTTGAGGTGGATTCTCTAAATTTGCACATCTCACATTTCTTTTAAGTTACTTCAATTCTGCTTTGCTCATAGAGCACAGCATCTTCTCTGATGTGGGCATACCATGCAGAGCGGTCCTGTGCCAGTGTCTGACATGTCACACAATCAATTAGAAAGTTCTTAAGAGTGACCTTGAGAGTGTCCTTGTATCATTTCTTTTGACCGCCATGTTATCTCCTTTAAGGAGCTCCTGGTGACCCAAGACTATTTGCATTGTTTCTTAAAGACCTATCATAGCATGTGGCACATGATAGGCATTTAATAAATGCCTACTGATTAATTGGCCTACTTATTTATTAATTATTCCTTTTTACTAACTTGTCACTCCATTGTATTTTTCAAATTTCTTGATGGGCAAATTTATTTTTACTGGCTTTCCATTCTATCAATAAGCATTTATTAAGTACCTTCTTTATGTTGAGAACTGGAGATAGCAAGACAAAATAACCAATCCTTGTTCTCAAGGAGCTTCCATTCCATGAAGTTTGGTGGTGGGCAGAAAGGGGGAACAGCAACATGTTCCCATTAGAGAACAAATATATGCAAGCAAATGTAAAGTAATTTTGGAGTGAGAGAGACATTATGATCTGAAGGTACAAGGAAAGGTGGGATGTAAGCTGGGCTTGAAGGAGAATGGGCTTTCTAAGAAGCTGAGGATGACATTTTTGCCTGGGGCAGAGGGCAGTGGGTGCAAAAACATGAAGATGGAACATAGAATATCACATAAGAAAGACTGTAGATAAACTTATCTTCCACTTTGTCATAATTGGCTTCCCATTCCAGTAGCACATATCATTTGTGTTGTAAGTTCTTTACTTGTGTAAGAATCCATTTTCCGTTCCTTGGGTGCCTTTCTGTTCCAATGGTAGAATTTATTTTTTACTTTTTTTTTTTTGTCTAGTCTCCTTCCTTGAGATTTTGATTTCTTAAAGAGTTTGGAGTGCTGTGAGATGGGGGAGAGTTGAGACTTGCGCCACTTCATACTAGGAGTGATGGATGGAAGTTTCACAGAGGTACATTTGGGACTCAGTATAAATGAAAACAGTCTAACAATTGATGCTGTTGAAAAATGGAAGGCAAAATGTTCTCCATCCACAAGCTTGCAATTTCTCAAACATAGGTTACTTTGAATAGAATAACCTTCATATACCTTTGAACTCTGACCCTATTGGGCTAGAGGTATCCTTGATGTGTGTATGTATATGTATATGAGTGTATGTGTATATAATATACATATATGTGTTTATCTATACATATATATATTTATATAGATCGCATATAGTGTATGGAGAAAAACATACATGCACACATGTTGTCTCTTTCATTAGAATGTAATTTCCTTGAAGGCAGGCACTGTTTGTTGTTCCCCATTTTTCTGTATCCCTGATAATACAATACCTGATATTCAGTAAGTGCTTTAAAAAGTTCTTCTTGATTAATGCTGTCTATAGCATCCTTAACAAATAATAGCCCTCTTTATTGCCAGAAATTACTCCCAATGAGCCATTTTTTTACCTTTTTGTTCAATTTTAATTTATTTTTCAATTACTAACAATCTAGTGTTTGGGAGCTAGAAAGACATTATCATCTGAGGGTACAATGAAAGGTGGTTTGTAAGCTGGACTTGAAGGAGACTAGGGTTTCTAAGAAGTTGAAGATGACATTTTCCCTTTCCATTTAAATGGGGAGG
>JAQQSV010002848.1:0-20891 GCA_028646515.1 Pseudochirops corinnae | reverse complement strand
GTGACCACATTCAGCCTATTAGGGAACAGAGTATACTTTCAAATATCCAAGGGTCCTCAGAGTCACGTAGCCACTTTAACAAAGGGCCTAGGGGCAGGGAAGATCTTTAGATTCCCATAACATCTTAGTAAAAGAATTTGACCTGACCTTGTTTTCATCAAAGGCAATTAGATTTTGAAAACCTACTTTGATACTTACAAGATTCCAGTTTTTTTCGAGAAATAGATTTCTTTTCAGCCACTAAAGCAGGTTTGTAAAACAATGACTAGAGAGAAAAGAGTGAGAGAGAAGCTTTCTTCCTCTAGAAAACTGAGGGGCATGGGAGGCACAGATTTAGACATTTGAAAGTCCAAAGGAATCTTCATTTGGGGTTTATCCCATGGCAGTGGAAAAGCATGCTGCTAATGTATTTCTGCTATAATCTTCTTTGGCTCCTCTAATAGCCACAGCCGCTGCATTTTACCAAATGAAATATCAAGCCAGGAAAAACATTCTATCTATGGATTCACTAAAAGTATATATTTTCTTAAATTGAGATTGTCACAGAAAATTAGGCCATATTTAAAATATTCAGATTTTTTTGTTTTGTTTTGGTAATGGATTCTGGAGAGGAATAATGTGCAGGGAAAGTCAAAGGACAGATTGGAACCAGGTTGTGAAAGGATTGAAAAACCAAATAGAATAGTGGATATATATTTTTTTTTCTAGAGACTATTGAGAATCACTGTGGTTTTTTGAATAGGCAAATGATAGTCAGATGCACACATAAAGGAAATCATTGACAGTTGTGTAGGGATGAATTGGAGTGGGAGAAAGAACTTGAGGCTGGGAGATCAATTAGTAGGCCACTGCAATAATCCAGTTGTGACAGCTGTGTGACTAGAAAGGAGTCAGATATAGACCATTTTGAAGGAGATGTAGAAATGGCAGGTTTTGGCAACTGCATGGGGGAGAGTTAGGGTCAAGGATAATTCCTAGGTTATCAGCTGGAAGAATAGTGGTGCTCTTGACATAAATAGAGAATTTTGAAAAGGGGCTAGGATTTTGGAGAAAAGATGCTTTGAACAATGGACATCCAGGTCAAAATACCCAATAGGCAGTTAGTGATGTGAGACTCGAACTCAGACTGGGGTTGGATGTGCAGAACTGTGAGTCATCTTCAAATGAGATGGGGAAGCTGAGGAAGTGGGAGGGGGAATAAGTACTGTACAGATAAGTTTTTCTAGGAGCTCACTGAGAAAGGCAGGAGAGATAGAGTACAATAGCTTAAGTGGATTATAGGGTCTGGTGAAGGTTTTTTAATCTGCCATTTTTGAAGGAAATAGGGAAAGAACCATTTGACAGGAAGAGATTAAAAAATAGAGAGAGGGACAATAATTAAAGGGCAGTCTGCTGGAAAGGATGGAATGAAGGTTCATCTAAAGGGTTTGGCAAGGGCACAACTACTTCAACAGAGATCAGAGGAAAGGAAGACAGAAAAGTGAGTTCTGTCCAATGGAAAAAACAGAAAAGAATTGGAAAAACACATCAGAAAGATACCCTTTCTAAGTCATGGATGTTTTTATTCTGATTCTTTGGGGAAAGAAAAATGAAGCAAAAAATCTTACTTTACATAGTGAAGATTCTTACTGTGTTTGGGTTGGGCTGAAGTCCCTTTTGTTTCTCATATTCTATTATTCCAGTGGTTCTCAACCTTCCTAATGCCGCGACCCTTTAGTACTCATATGTGGGCATATCTGCATGTGGGTGAACTCGCCTGGAGACAGACAGAGGAGTGGTGTCTCAGTTCCTAAGACCATCGGAAATATATGTTTTCTGATGGTCTTAGATGACCCCTGCCACCCCGTGAAAGGGTTGTTCGACTCCCAAAAGGGTTGCGACCCACAGGTTGAGAACCGCTATTCTATGAATCCAAGGGAAAGGTATAGTAGCACTGGAAAAGAACTAATCTTCTGCATTGTTTGCCTCAAAGGAAGACAATTTGAGATATCTAGAGAGAAGAAGCAAGCCAAAAGCCCAGATGGTAGTAAGCTAAGGAAACCTTTGCTAAATTAATTTTAAGATTGAAAGTGATTGATAAAGGTTATAATCATAAAGAATGCTTGTGTGTAAGATTGGGGTTAAAATAAATGTCAGTTGCTTTGCATATCATTTAAAGTGATTTATCTGTATATATTTTATTTCCTCCCAATAGAATTTAAGTTTCTTGAAGGCAGCAACTATTTTCTTTTTGTGATAATTTCCTCAGCATCTTTCACAAAATGTCCTGTGATTGGAAAAGAAAGTGGTGCAACTGTATCCTAAGAATGTATTTCCTTTTTAAAAAATGACCCTAGGGGCCCTGAGGTGGTGCAATGAATAGCATACTGGCCTTGGAGTTAGGAGGCCCTGAGTTCAAATATGGCCTCAAACAGTTTAACACTTAGTACCTGTGTGACCTTGGGAATGTCACTTAACCCCAATTGCCCTACCTTTCCCTCTCCAAAAAAAAATGACCGCGGAGTAGCATTTTTAAACATAAAATTTAGAGACTTAAGGGAAGTTAGAGATGGTCTAGTTGAACCCCCTAAAAGAGAAATTGAGGCCTAAGGAGAATGAGTATTTTGCTCTAGGATATGGTTTTCTAACCTGGAGGTCTTTGGACTTTAAAAAAAATTGATCATTATATTTCAGTATAACTGTTTTCATTTATAATCCTATGTATTTTATTTCATATATTTAAAAACATTCTGAGAAGGGAGCCATGTCCTTCACCAGATTACCAGAGGTTCATGATACTAAAAAGTTAAAAATCCCTGCTCTAGATTAAACGAGATCAGAACCCCAATGTCCTGACTTACAATTTCAACTATTCCTTAATGCCCCCATTTCTAAAAAAATTTACAATATATTTGGTGCAAATGGAACTTCCTGAATAAACATCAAAATAGTACAAAGGGTAAAAGCCTAACACAAATACAATGAGTCTCATTAATTTGATTAATATTTTTGGCTTAGTGAAACATTTGATTTGTCTGTAAAACCTTGTTTCTGGAATTACCTTGAGGGGAATTTAGAAAAATTCTCCTAATTTCCTTTCTACCAATTACTTACAGTTTGATTTGCTCCATAACTATTTATAAAAACCTAAGTACTTTGGTTCATGTTTGGTTGAAATTGTCTGTGTTCAGTTACCCAGTTCCAGTCCAGGTGAAATTTGGAGAGAATGTGAAAAATCAAATACCCAATGATGAGACTGGTCATGTCCTCTGGCTTTCTGTCTGCTTACTTGATGCTTATTCTTTCCCAAACCATCAATCTAACATATAGGCTCTTCCAATCTTGCCCTTCCTATTCTCAGGTCTAAATGCTGAATACGATTCCAATTTTATTTTAACGGGAGCTGTGATTTCATTGGAGAAAACTCCCTCTACCAGTATAGTTCAGAAAATTCTCTGTAACTTAAAGTCTTCTAGAGTTGCACAACTTCTGGACTTGTACACCACCTCCATATCCAGGAGGATCTGATACTCCCAAGATACATTCTTTCTATAGTGTAAAGGCTTTGCTTACTGTATAATGTTTAATTTATATTTTAATGCTTAATTTTGAATCCTCACAGATGCCTTTGGTGAAGGCACAATAAAAACCTCAAATTACATGGCTTTAACATTTTAATTCAAAAAGAAACATTATCTTCTCTGATGCATAGTTTGTATTGGTAGACTTTGGCATTTTCATGTGCCATAAAATTTTATATGATATTATTGAATTGGGCATCTGTATGGTGTGATTTTTCTAGCTATATTTTACTTATATTAACATGTTACTAGCCCTTGATTTTCTTCATCTTCCATGTTGCTGTTTTGCATGTTCAGTCAGAAACCATTTTGTTTTGTTTCCTTTTGAAAAACCTTGGAAGAATTCTGAGAATATCAAGAGAAAATGAAAGCATTTTGAAAATAGTTTGCAAATCAAATGTCACTTGACAATGTGATTTTGAAAAAAATGCAGAACAGTTTATCAGAGCACTGTACTGCAAGACATCAGTGATAAATAGCAGAGCCGGGATTGAAACTGAGGTCTTCAAGCTCTAGTCATTGTTCTTTCTTTTGCGTCACATTGCATCTCCTTCATCATGGTTATTCTCTAAGCAGAAAAGATATCAATGTCATGCTACTGTTATGAAACTCTGTGCCTTTTTCTTGTACCCCCTAAATTAGAAATCTCTTCCCAAAGAAGGATTAGGAGAAAATTTGAAACCCAAGATTCAAGCCCAGAAAGAACTATTATTAGTCTTGAAGTTATATCCTGAGGTTCTTAAATAGGGTAGTAGAATTTCACATGGTAGTATATCTCAGACCAAGCAACCACCAAAGATACAGTTGCTGCTTTTTTTTTAACCCCTTCCCCCCTGCCATCCCGCCCCATCCCCAGTTTCTGAATCAAGAATAACAACAAAAAATGGAATTAAGATTGGACCTGCCAAGCCACCTTAGGATAAGCCTATTAGAATTAAGAATTCACTGCATTTAGTAAATCAACCTAATTGTTTGTATTTTCAGAAATGGACAAATATTTTTTCCTCAGGAGAATCTGATTAACTGTGTGAAATATATCTTTTATTCCTTAGGTATTTTCCAAGTTGAGCATTAAAGCTGTCAAACAACATGCCTGAACAAAGCAATGATTATAGAGTAGTGGTGTTTGGAGCAGGAGGTGTTGGCAAGAGTTCCTTAGTCTTGAGGTTTGTGAAAGGCACTTTCCGAGAGAGCTACATCCCCACTGTTGAAGATACTTATCGCCAGGTGATCAGCTGTGATAAAAGCATCTGCACTTTGCAGATCACTGACACAACAGGTAGCCATCAGTTCCCAGCAATGCAGCGCCTCTCTATTTCCAAAGGCCATGCCTTTATCTTGGTTTATTCCATCACAAGCAAACAATCCTTGGAAGAACTCAAACCCATCTATGAACAAATCTGTCAGATCAAAGGAGATGTGGAAAGCATTCCAATCATGCTAGTGGGGAACAAGAATGATGAGAGCCCAAACCGAGAGGTGGAGAGCAGTGAGGGTGAAGCTTTGGCAAAGAAATGGAAGTGTGCCTTTATGGAGACCTCAGCCAAGATGAATCACAATGTCAAAGAACTCTTCCAAGAGTTACTAAACCTGGAGAAACGCAGGACTGTGAGTCTTCAGATTGATGGAAAAAAGAGTAAGCAGCAGAAAAGGAAAGAGAAACTGAAGGGTAAATGTGTGGTCATGTGAAAGCCCAGCCTGGGTGAAGCAAGTCCCTGTTTCTTGTTTCTACCTGCCTTTCGCCCATCCTCACTGATGTCTGCGTTAAAGATAATACCCATTGACTAAAAATGTTTGCTTTAACAAAAGTATATTCTTTTTCATAAAGAGGGTAGCTGACCTCATAAAAAAACAACTAATCACTCTGCAAGATCACAAATTCTGTCGGGAAATAAAAGTAAACCAAAAAGACTGAATACTCTAGCTAGTTAATTGTATGCTCCAGAAACTGTCGAATATATAGGACTAGTATTTTAAATTAGAATAATGGTTCTCAAATTCTGAAGATTAAAAATGGAAATGTTGATTATATAAATTAATATAAATATCTAAAATATATGTCAAAACAAGGTAACATCTATTTATTTCAAGGTTGCCACCTATAATGCGGGCATTTCTTTCAGCCCAGCATATGGAGACTTCATTTTCATGGCAGGATTTGGAGTCAACAAAGAAGCATGATACTGTATCATTTAATGAAAAGAATGATATACATCACCCATCCCCCTCTAGAAGGGGCTTGATTCTTATTTTCACATTAACGCATCTCTAGCTTGAGGCTGACTAAATGCATTGTTGTGAGTTTTAATAGCCGGTGATGATGTTTTCTTTTAATTGAATATTCCTATTTGTCAGGTCTTTTTAGATTTAATATTTAGTGATAAGTACTTTTATGAGGTTTCTTGATTTTATTATCAGATTGTTCTAATATATGTGTGAATTGTAATCCCATTTCCTTTCGCATTTGAATTCAGTTCAAAGATTGAAAAAATACTAAAAATTCCTTAGTTTGACCTACAGGGCAATAATTTTTCTTTAGGCTAAAAAAACTAAAGGAACTTTTAAAAATGCTTCACATCAAGATGTCTGGCTATACACCATTAGATGACAAAAGCATAAAAATCATCCAAGATAAAGAAGCACAATTATTTTTCAAAATGCTTTGAAATTTTTTTTTTAAATGTTCACTCTGTTTTTGGCAAAAGGTATCTCAAAAGTGCATTACTGGAAAACAGAGTCATTTGATAGTAAATTAGCCAGTATGTTCCATTATAAATGCCTTCTAAAACTTGACAAATGTCGTATTCACTTTAGAAACAACTGTCAGATTCTTCAGACGATTTCCTGAGCATCTTCCACTCTCCAAACTCAATTATGGATATTGCTATTTTTTAAAAAGTGCTAATGGGGTAGTAGGGATTGCAATGAATATTTTCTTTTCTAGGCTGAAGATACTCAATCCTCATTTTGTCATCATCGCGTATTTATTTGGACATTCTCCCTGAAAATTCCCACCCAGCAGAACCTGTTAAGGCTTCTCTTAGTTTCAATATAGTTAAATAGATGCTAGGCAAAAATTTCAAATGTCCCTCTCAAAAATATTTCCTGTTTGTATAGCTGGCAAGTAAGATAATGAAGTGCCAGGAATCTCTCCAAAAAAGACATGAGAATCTTGTTGACTAGCTCCTGGCAAAATTCCAAATGAGGCAAGGTTTGTCTTCTATCTGTTTTGTTCCTGCCATCTCCATCCTTCCTTAGAATTATACTCTCCAGGTATCTGATACGCCCAGGCTCCCTCCCTAGCTGCCTAGGGAATCACCTACCCCACATCAATATACCTTTTAATCCTGTCTCCCCTAAATAATACCCAAATATTTTTCATATGCCTTTAGTAATGAATAGTAAATCTGGATTACTTTAATTCAACAACAATACATTTATTACATCTAAATCTTTATTTGACAAATAAATTACGAAATCTAATAAGAATGATAATGTTTTGTTTTGTTTCTAAGAGGGAACTAGTCCATAGAGACTATTCCTTGGTTCTCTCACTTAAACCAGCACAATGCCTAGGGTGGGAATTTCTGGCAAGGAAGAAATGGATGGTGGATTTATTAAGGACCAATGAGGAAGATTTTTTTTTTCTCAATAGGCAGGTCTGGCATTTGTCAAATCACATTGTCTAGGTAGCTATCCCTCCTTTAAGTAAGTATGGCTCTGTGGATCTTTTGATAATGACGAACACAGTTCTAAGTGGTTTAACATATATAGTATACATACAATGATCTCTCTGGTTTGAGGATTACCAGTGCCCTTAATTGTTTCCCTTCAATTGCTCATTTTTGAGGGCATTTAAAACTTCTTATATGTTATATATAACTCTAGGAAGATTTTAGGGAAAGGGAAGATAAAGAAAACAGTAAGATATAGAGATATGTATGTTTTAAATTTCTCTATAGATCTACTCAATGGATATTGAGTAAAGATTCTAAACCAAACTATTTCAAAACATTTCCAAAACCTTTTAAACTTTCCCATGTATACGGCTTTTAAGCAAGGAATTTCCATTAGTTTTTTTTTTTTAATCAAAAGCATATATTTGGCTAGCAACATGAACTTTTTACTATCCATTCATTGATATTCCACTTACAGATCAGTATCAAATTTGGCATTTCGTCAGCCAAAAGAGCATCTAAATGTTAACTTACTAATGAAATTAAGGAAACATTTTGTAAATTTTTATATCATTAGGTAAGGTTTATAAGAAGACTTTTGAAAAATAGTAATTTTAAAAGTTGTAGCTGAGATTTAAGTAACAAATGCATGATCCTCCTAGTGCTGTGCTGTGAGGTTTTTGATATTATCTAGATCAGAGGTTCTTGACCCAGGATCCATGAACTTGTGGGTATGTCACAGTTTGATAACTGTATTTCAATACAATTGACTTCCATAGTGATCTTCATTTTTTAGGCATTTAAAAACATTCTGAGGAGTACATAAATTTCACTAGATACTGGAAGGATTCCGTGAACAAAAAAATGTTAGGAATCCCTGATAGCCAGATATGGTGGCACACATCTGTCATCCCTGCAACCAGAGAGGCCAGAATTGACAGATCTCTTGAGCTCTGAATTTCTGATCTACAGTGGAATAAGCTGATCTGCTGCCCACATTAAGTGATATGGTGAGCTCCCAGGTTGGGAGGGGGACCAGATTATATAAGAAATGAGGCAGCCTGTTTCTGAAATGGAGCAAGTAAAAGCTCCCATACTGAGCAGAGTGGGATTGGTTTTATGGGGATCCTCTGCACTTCTGAGTCTTAAAACAAATAAAGAACTCCTGATCTACATAATCTGTAAAAAGGATGAGTCCCGTGGAGATGTATTGAAGCTAATGATAAATGCAAGAAGTGGTTTGTAAAGCCTACAGGTTGTAGCTACATGTAAGCCTAAAATACTAAGAATGGTGGCATTTATATGGAGTTGATGGATTTGGTAGTAAATGAAAGACAGAACAACTTTACTATACATAGATCATAAGATTATGAAGAAACAGACACTGACAAGTGAAATTCAATGACTCAGTCATATTAATAATTCCAAGTTTAATAGACTAATTCATCTCCCACCACTTCTCTAGGCTCTGAGTATGCTTTACCAATAATGATTAACAGGTAGGATAAAACTTTTTTTTCTTTCAGGTATTTTATACACACACATATGTGCATACACATGCATAATATTTTTGTTTTGTTTTTGGTAAAGTGAAGCCATGATTTTATAATCTGATGCTTAAGCTGGTCTACCACACCATACAATATTCTCAGTTTCCAAAGAGGAAAAACCACAAAATTAAATGTTTTTAGTGGACAGAGAACCTACCCACAAACAAACAAAAACATTTTCCAACCAAAACATTTGATAGCTATTCTGTATAGATACAACTACCATAAGAAGCAGTCTTGCATAGTGCTGGGTCATTAAAAAAAGTTTAGCATGAGTTACAAGAAATAAGTGTTGAGAACAAAGGGAAATGGTTTTCAAGAATCATTTACTTTACTCAGCCACTGATTCCTCTCTCCGAATATGATAAGTAATGTTTTATGTTCAAAGTTTGCATGAATTAAAGCATGAATAGTATACATGCAATATACTCATTCATTCTTAATATGTATTGTATACCCTTGCACTCATTTAAGGTTAATAATATATATCTTATCTGTAAGCTGATAAAATACTTGCTTTGTAATTTCTGAAATAAATATTTTGTGTGACAAAAAAAGACACAGGGAAAAAAACTACATTGTTTTGTTACATTTGATTTATTTTGGAATGGACGCATTCTCTAAAAATGCACATAAGCACCAGAACACACGTAAAACCCCAAAGATCTGCAATGGAATGCAGTACTTCATTGAGACATTGTATGAATTGGTATTCAGAGAACATGACTTATGTATCTAGGAAACCAATCTTATATATTTCTCTTTCAGATGTATTTATTGTAATTTTATCATCTATTATATTTAACTCAGAGTATAGCTATAAATTATCTGTGCCTATAAGTGTCTAGTGATGTTCTGATTATGAGAAGACCAAAAAAAAATAAAGTTTTAAATTATGGAAATATGGCATGTTTGTACTTCTTGAAATAAAGTTTTGGTCATAACTGCTTTGTGTACACTTACAGCCTAAAACACCCCCACTTTCTGTTTGCAGTGAAATTATTGTTGAGCTAAATCTACTCAATTATGTAATGGCTAGGCCTTATGCAGGAATTTTTGTTATCATCAAGTCACAGAATTATAGAATCTCAGAGATGAAAAGGACCATAATAAGAAGAAATAGTATTGATGGAAACCTATGCTTTGTAAATCATCTAAGCCAGACAATATTTAGCCAAAACCACTCTACAATAATATCAGATGGTCAAGCAACCTCCACCTAATGATTTCCTATAACTGTGAATTAAGTACATTTTAATTCATATTTAACTTTGGAGGGGAGGCAATTGGGGTTAAATTACTTGCCCAGGGTCACCCAGCTAGTATCTGACTCTGTATTTGAAATCAGGTCCTCCTGACTCCAGAGTTGGTGCTCTACCCACTGCACTACCTTGCCATCCCCTCACTGATTTTTAGACAGGAATTTTTTGCTTACATCAAGTCAAAAATTAGTCATTCTGCAAATTCTACTTGTTATCCCCTAGTTCTTCCCTTTAAAGCCAAGCACAAATAAGAAAATTATTATTTTTAACATCATTGCATTTCAAATTTTTTAAAGCAGGAATTTGAAAGAGCTTTTTGCCTTTCCCCCACCTTGAGATAACCATAATAAAATTCATTTAAGACCATAGCCTATTCCTTTTATTTTTACAATATGTTCCAGTAATGTATCTTGAGCCACGTTTTATTTAACACTGATTTTAAGTGAAATGCTTCTCTTGAAAAAGTAGCAAAAAATCGTTATGGTTTTTCCTTTTTTTTTTTTTTTTTAGAAATATTAAAATCTTAAGCAAATAGTCTTTTGTATTTGGTTTATATATACAAAGCAAACTCATTTTTGGAAATAGTACCCACCAGGATGACTCCTTTTCATTGGATAATAAATAAATACGTCCAAATATGTATATAGATATTTTTATGTACATCCTTATTATATCAATTAACATACATTAAGTATAGCCATCAACAGCAAAATAATATACATTTAGCTAAATGTCAGATATGATTATAACACATTGGAAATGTTTCCAGAAATACTACAGTTAGTATTTCTTTCTTGATCTGCTTAAAGTGGACAGAATGATTATGATATATAACAGAATGTTCAAGTTGCTACAGTAGTTTCTATGGTGACAGTTGTGTGGGCAGAAAGAATGATGACTCATTGTGTTTTCTATACCTGACTTCATCATCTGAAAAAAGGAAATAATGGGCATCTAGTTTAGGATTGCCTTTCAGGTCATTTTCATTATCCACTGAATTGCTAGCCATGCTGAGAAAATGAACTATATTGGGTCATATTATATTTCTAGTACTAATTTCTTATATTCAGGACCATTTATTTTCCCCTGCTATTTATCAGTTCAATATATAAAAATTTATTTCTTTACAAGATTATTGAATTGTCTGTTTTTAGCAAAAATGCAACATGTGGGGGGAAAGTACAATAGATAAAACAAAAATAAAAACTTTACCTTTCAGCCTCCCTCTGCCCATTTTAGGTTGGGTATTTGAGCTATAACAACAAAAAGATAGAAGAAAAACATTTTGGGGTGGTTGGGTGGTGCAATGGATAGAGTGCCAGCCCTAGAGTCAGAAGGACCTTAGTTCAAATCCAACCTCAATTCACTAAACCCCAATTGCCTCTAAAAATAAAAAATAAATTGGGGCAGCTAGGTGGCACAGTGAATAGAGCACTGGCCCTGGACTCAGGAGGAGCTGAGTTCAAATCCATCCTCAGACACACTTAACACTTATTAGCTGTGTGACCTTTTGCAAGTCACTTAGCCCCTACCAAAAACAAAAAAGCATTTTATTTGAATATCAGATGATACAAATGACAATTAATGGGACCTTAGATATCATCTGGTATAATCCTTTCATTTTTTAGATTAATTCCATATCTAAACTTTCTCTTGCATATTTTAAACACTTTAGTAGTTTATCATTTTGGAAGAAATACTCAAAGAATATTTCCTGGATGACTGAAAATTTGCTTGGGACTGGAACTCTATTCTCACTGATGTAGATTTGCACCTACTTTGCAACTTATAGCTTTAGAGAATTGTTTGGAATCACTGAGAAGGGTAGTGACTTGGCAGGATCACACAGTCAGTATTAATCAGAGCTAAATTTGAATCCAGGTCATGCTGACTCTAAGACCAGCTCTTTATCTACTTCTCTGATGGAAGATGAAATTTTACTTGTTTTTTAGTATTTAATGCACATGTAAGTTTGTTAGGATATATTTATTTACTATTTATAGTGCTTAAAATAGAAAGGCCTACAGAAGTGCAGGGGTCTCCATTAAGGAATATTTAGACTATTGATTTTATTATGTTTACCACTATGCAAATTAATTCTGGACATTCAGTTTGATTTCTTCATTTAGTCAATAGTGTCCATCATAGCTAACAGTAGGGAAAAGCTCAAAGTACCCAATTGCTTATTACTGAGGCGGGGGACAGCAGCAAGATCTTGTATTTCATTGAGAAGATGAATGTGAGTTGTGGGACACAGTACAGGACAACATCACCAGGAACTGTTTAAGAAAAAGGAGTGTCAGGAGCAGCTAAGTGGCACAGAGAATAGAGCACGGGCCTCAGAGTCAGGAGGCCCTGAGTTCAAATCCTGGCTCAGACACTTGACACATTTACTAGCTGTATGACCTTGGGTAAGTCACTTAACTCTAATTGCCTTGCCTTCCCCCCTCCAAAAAAAGAAAAAGGAGTATCTGTATAGAAAAGGGGTGGGCTAATAGATGTAATTACACTGGTCTTTTGTGCCTTTTAGTGAATTGGCCTAAATCAAGCTCTGATGTTTGGGAAGACTGCCACTTGTTTCCTGAAAAGAAATTTCTATGTGACTTTTGCATCTCTTCTCTAGGGCTCTAACTTGCAAATTGTAGCTGGGGAAGAATGAATATGTTTCTATCTTCTTTACACTGATATCTGATGTCCCCTAGTGGCAATTGTTCTTTTGTTTGAAGAGCAGTTACAGTTCTGTTAGTATTGAGTCTATGATAAGCATCTTGTTTTAGAAATAACTTTGACAGAATTTTCAACATGGTACTCTGCCCATTAGCCTAATAGTATGTTTTGCTAGCCTAGATTTGTGGTATTGTCAAAGGACTTGTGAAATGCTATTAATTTAGATAATGGTCTCTTATGTCATTTTACAGGATAGTAAATAAATATGTCAAAAATTCAAGTAGGTATCCTTATTTAATGTACTTAATCATTTTCTCAACTCTTATGCACTGACTATAACAATAGAGACCAAGCTACCTCATATTTAATCATGAATTTTTATTACAATATCCTACCTTAGAAAACAAAATATTCCTAGTCAGCCAACAACTGACATTTCTTTCTGGAGATGATTAATGTGGATATAAAAATTATAATAGAATTAATCATTTGTAACCAAAAGAGGAAAAAAAGTTTCTAATTCACATATTGCAAAGAAATTCATGACTAAATTGATTAAAATCATTGAAAAACCACAGGAGCATAAAAACTTTAGACTGTGTAGATATGTGAATAGAGGGGACAAATAGAATGGTAAAGAAGCTGAGTCCCTACAAGCAATCCCAGAGTGCCTCTAATACAATTCCCCTTTTGGAAGAGTTTAAGTGGACTGCTTCTGGGAGAATCACGATGATGTGCAATGGAAGTAGCTTGGAGAGAGTTGGAGCACATGTAGGCATTTTGTAATTGGTTTCTGTCTTCTAACCACATGGGGAATGGAAGACTATTTGACTAACTACAGTTGCAGAACTGGAGTTTGGGATCCCTTCAAAAGGATTAGATATCCTCAGCTTTTTCTCTTGGTTTAGCCTCTTGTTTGGTTTTTCCCATCTGAAACTGATATGTGGCCATTTGTATGTAGGTTTTCTTTGACTGCCAGAGCATTTGTTTCTTCTCTTTAGGCAAAGGGACTTTTGGAGGCTACAACCTCATGAGTTTTGAAAGGTTATCTGGAATTCTGGGAGTCTGGAAGTTGAGTCCATGCCAGGATTGGCAGCCAGCCCTGCTTTGTCGCCTCAGTGATCAAGGAGCAACCTTCAAGACCCAGCCCAGGGGTTGTTGCTGCTGTTCAGTCATTTCAGTTGTGTCTGATGCTTCGTGACCCCATGTGGGGGTTTTCTTGGCCAAGCTAGTTGAGTAGTTTGCTATTTTCTTTTCCAGCTCACTTTACAAATGAGGAAACAGAAGCAAACAGGGACAAGTGACTTGCCCAAGATCACACAGCTAGTAAGTATCTGAGGCCAGATTTGAATTCAGGAAGATGAGTCATCCTGACTCCAGGCCTAGCACTCTATCCACTCCACCACCAGATTTGAGGTAGTGATGTCATATTTGAACATGAACTTGGGGGGACCAATGCTAATGCAGTGTAGAAGCTATGTTAAATCTGAGCCTGCTCTCCAGAGATCAAGGTGTTATAAAGAAGAATATGATCTTGAGGAGTTTGTGCTTGTGTATGTTTGGGAATGTTTGTACATTTGTGCTTGCTATGTCTTTGAGATAAATATCCCTTTGTACAAACTAATCAGTGTTAAGTAGTCAAATGGAACCACAGTTTCAGACAACCAGTAATCCACCATCCATTTCCATACCTCTGCATTCACTCTCTGTCTCCCATACTTGTAATGCATGTCTATTTTGAGGAGATAAAAGAGGAAGGGGTGAAGATGCATTTCTGTTGGACCTAGAAAGAAGATTGGAGATGAGAGGGTATCCAATCTAGGCAATGGAGACAGTGGGAGAAAAAGCACAAAGATGAGAGATTAAGGGGACAAGAATACAGGACAGAGAGTAATTCAACTTAGCTGCAATAGAAGCTATATGAAGAGCCAAAGAGTTAAGGCTGAATAGGTAGGTTGAAGCCCAATTATGGAGAACCTTGAATGCCAGTTAAGAACTAATTTTTCCTCTCTTAGGCAGTGGGGAGATTCTGACCAATTATGAGGAGAGGAGTGATGTGATCATAGTGGTGGAGTGGTGATGGTTACCAGGGTAACTCTGATATGTGTAATTTAGAGAAGGGATAAAATAGTGGCAGTAAGATCAGTTAGAAAGCTATTTCACTAGTCTTTATGAGAAGAGATGAGAGCAGCATGAGCATAAAGGAGCAGACAGATCAGAGAGCTTCTATAGACTTAACAATTGGTTGGCTAGACAAGGAAAAAAAAGTGTTTGGGGTGGTTTGCCAGACAAGGTCAGGATAAAGTTACGTTCTTCTTGCACTTCATTATTGGGATATCTCATTTAATTTCCCTTGATCACTGAACTTATTCACTGAAAGTATCTTTGAATCACCCACAAGCATATATCTTAATAAGATGGATAATTGTCATTTAGAATATTCGAAATGCTAAAAATTAATTTGCTTAAAGGCTCCATAAGGGCAAATCCACCCTCCCTCCTTAGAGGAGTTTAAAAATGCTTTTCTTGTCATGCACAAACCCACTTTATACAACATCCCTTATATATGTGCTGAGTCACAAGAGAGAAGAATGACCAACACATTCATTATTAATAAGTTCATAGTCTTGACTTTGTTATCTTCTGGTTCTATGGTTTGATTGTCTTTGTCACCAAGAAATGATTGTATAGTCTGATTTCTCTTCCTCTCTTTGCTCATCTTGCCAGCCAATTACTTGACTTTTGAGCTCTTTGCCACGACAGAACTCTGCTTCCAGAGCAGAGAGTGCTGTGTCCTAAATTTCTTGGGTTTTGAGCAGCTGTTGTCAGGGTTTCTTCTAGGCACCTGCCTCACAACTGTGGAAGACTGCCTCTCCGCAGCCAGTACAAGCTCTGCCACACTAGTGATCCTCATCCCAGGACTGCCACCCAAGACTGCAACCCAGATCCAAGCAGGGCAAAGCAAGAGAAACCTGCCTCTGTGCCAGCAAAGAGATTCCTGCAATTGCCCTCTGATCAGCCACTTGGTCCCCTGTAACACCAAGCACAAGTAACTTTCAGGTTTGGATTACGAGCATAGCAAACTCCATTTATTCAGTGACAGATTAAGGCAAAACATTCACAGAAAATCAATATCAAAATACACAGTAATGGTAACACAGTCATTTAGTAAGTCCTCAATTCAGTCACAAAGTACTAAGGTCCAAGTACTCCACCCCTGGGCAGTACATTCATTTAATCAATCACAAAGTCTTTTCTCTATTCAACTCGAGATTAGTTTCCAGTCATAAACAAAGTACATTCATTTGGTCAGTCACAAAGTATAAAAATAAAAAGTTTTCCATCCCTGGATCACAACTGAATTACAATACCATCCATCACCACCAAGCACCTTCTCAAAGGGGAAGTGGAGAGCACAAAGGCAATCTACTCCTAAGCCACAACAAGGTTACCATATCATCACAGCATTCAGTACCCAAGGAGAGGTCTTTTCTTTATCTTGATTGGAGGCAAATTCTCAGCAATCCTTGTTTCTGGGAAGACAAAGCTTAACAAAGACACAATATACATTGCCAGAGTCCTCATCAATTCACTCTGTGCCTGCAAAAAAGTCTCAGGATCCCTGAAAACATCAGTTAAGACCTTCCTCCAGGATTCTTGTGAACATACAAGAAAATCCTCCTTCAGGGCTTCTGAAACAATAGCAAGGTTCCAAGACCTCTGCAACAACAGCACTGTTCTTTACCAGCAGATGAATCTGGCAAAGTAACATCAAAATAGATAGGAAAACTACTGTCACCACTGTCATGCCTCCTGAGTTCTCGGCATCTCTGAGTGGCAGTTCTCAAAAGTCCTAGTCAGCTCCAACTGGCCCTCAGCAATCTGGGTGGCTTTGACTGGCAGTTCTCTCTCTCTCTGTCTCTCTGTCTCTCTGTCTCTCTCTCTCTCTCTCTCTGTCTCTCTCTGTCTCCCTCCCTCCACTATGCTGCTCCTCAAAGTTCTTCTGGCCTCTCTCTGGTTGGGCCTTCTCTCTCTCTAAATCCATGGCACCAGCTCCTCCCAGTTCAGCCCCCTCTCTTCACATCAACAAGTCCATCCCACAAGTGGGATTCACAAGCTCTGGGTTTTAACACTTAACCCCAAAACCAAGCCAATACAAGGGGATCTTTAAATTTCATTACCATTACATTCCCCCCACCATCTGTGGGGCTGGAGCTCAGGAAACAGCAATCACTGCCACCTCCACCATTGTGGGGACAGGGACTGGACCCCACTCCCAGATCCAACAGAGTTTTCCCACAGACCTTTTACTTTCTCTTTGGCGTTTATGGGTTGAGAAGTCTGGAAACCACCATAGCTGCCAGTGATTCCAGGCAGTCCCCTAAGGTCTGCTCTGGTTGATTTGTGCCACTGGTCTGTGCTGGCATGGCCCATGTGGGATTGCTCTCCACTCTCAACCCAGTGTGATAGACCCTTCCTGTTGGCCTGCCAGGCTGTCCTCAGCTGGAGACAAATTTCATTCTGTCATTTTGTGGGTTCTGTAGCACTAAAATGTGTTTAGAGTAATTTTTTTTTACAACTATTAGAAGTGGTTGGGAACCAGCTCTAGTAAGTTCCTGATTTTACTCCACCATCTTCGCTCTGCCCCATTTATTCATAGCCTTGTTGCACAAAATAGCCAGTTGTCAGTTTAAATAAGAGCATTATGTTATTCTGCCTCTATGTATCTAACAGTTTCCTTTTCCATACAAAATGGCTCATGAAAGATGCTTCACCTGGTTGTGTGAACATATGTCTTTTTCTAGGGTTCTCTATGGTAAAAAAAAAAAAGGGAGAAATGAGTATACAAAAACCTATAGAGGAAGGTAAGAGGAGAGAGACAGAGAGAGAATGAGCAAAAAAGAAGAAGGAGAAGAAAAAGAAGAAGAAGAAGAAGAAGAAGAAGAAGAAGAAGAAGAAGAAGAAGAAGATGATGATGATATAAAAAAGAAACAAGGAAGGAAGGAAGGATGACAATTGCCCATTATCATAACTATTATTTAACATTTTCCTCCTAATGCTAGTTATATAAGAAAACAAGAAAAATTAAAGGAATAAGCATATACAAAGAGAAAAAAAATTGTTTTTCTTCAGATAATATGATTATTTACTTTAAAAATCCATAAGAGTCAAGCTCAAAACAATGTATAGCTAGAGTATGTTTGAAGGATATGAAATCAATTCATATAAACCATCATCATTCTTTCTTGTTAGGAACAAAACCAGGGGAAATAGCTAGAAAGAGGAATGCTCTTTCTTAAGATGGCAGAAAAAAGGCAGGGACTTGCCTGAACCTGCCCAAATTCCCCTCCAAACAACTTTAAATAATTCAGAAAATGAATTCTGGAGTAATGGAATGAACAAAAGGATGGGGTGAAACAATTTCCTAATGCAAACCAACTTAAAAGGTTGTCAGGAAATGCTTATCACACTGGACTGAGAATGGAGCACAGTACAGCACAGGCAATGCTGTGGAAAGACAGAAATCAGTCTTGGGAGCAGAAGAAATGGCAGCAGAGGCTTCCAGATTTCTCAGCCCATAGACAGTAAGGGAATCACACAAATAGTCAGGACATTAAAGGGGTCTCTTTGTTGGTACTGGGTGTAGGATGCTAGAGTATTGCCCATACATGGATCTGGATTACAGTACTGGATCACAGTCCCAGGGCGAGGAGGAGCATTAGCACACCAGTATTTGTGGATACAGGAGAACAGGGACCTGGCTACAGTTCCAGGGCTGAAAAGAGTTCTTCTGGTCACTCATAGACCTGAGTATAAGTCAGGAGAATAGTAAACTCACCCCTCCTTAGAATCACATCACCTTGGAAGAACTGAAATCTTACAGATGCCCAGAGCAAGCTCTGAAAACAGCAGTGCAAGAAACCTGAAACTTGGGACAGTATCCTCTTGACCCTGAGAGCAAAGTCCAACTTTAACATCAAGTTAAAAGTCAAGAAATAGGCTAGAAAAATGAGCAAACAATGACAAAAGAGAAACTGACCACAGCAAGTTATTATGGCGATAGGGAAGATTAAAACACAAACTCATAAGAAGACAACAAGTCAAAACTGCTACACACACAGCCTGAAAGTAAAACATGAATTAATCTCAGACCTCCCCTCCCCCCCCACCAAAAAAAATTTCTGGAACACATCAAAATGGATTTTAAAAATCAAATAAGATACGTAGAGGAACAGTTGGGGAAAGAAATGAGAGTGATGCAAGAAAATCATGAAAAAAGTGTCACCAGTTTGATAAAGGAGGCCTCAAAACAATGAAGAAAACAGAGCCTTAAAATAAACATAATAGACCAAATGGTAAAAAAAGCACAAAAATCCACTAAAGAGAAACAGTCCTTAAAAAGCAGAATTGTACAAATACAAAAATTCAGCAAAGACAAAAACTCTTTAAAAAGCAGAATTGGCAGATGAAAAAGGAAGTACAAAAGCTCACTAAAGAAAATTAATTTCCTAAAAAACAGAATTAGACAAAGGAAGCTACTGACTCCATGTGACATCAAGAAACAAACAAAAAAAAATCAAAAGAATGAAAAAATAGAAGAAAAAATGAAATATCTCATTGGAGATGCTTAAAAATTATTGGGGACAAGTAAGTAGTGCAGTAGATAGAGCACTGGCCATGGAGTCAGGAGGACCTAAGTTCAAATCTGGTCTCAGATACTTGCCACTTACTAGCTGTATGACTCTGGGCAAATCACTTAACCCTAATTGCCTCACAAAAAAAGAAGAAAAAAATTATTGAACTATCTGAAAGCCATGATAAACAAACAAAAAGAGCCTAGACATCGTCTTTCAAGAAATTATCAAGGAAAATTTTCCTGATATTCTGGAACCAGAGGGTAAAATCGATATTAAAAGAACCCATTGATCACCTCCTGAAAGAGGTTCCAAAATGAAAACTCCTAGGCATATTATAGCCAAATTCCAGAGTTCTCAGGTCAAGGAGAAAATAGTACAAGCAGTCAGAAAGAAGCAGTTCAAATTATTCTGGAGCCACAATCAGGATAACATGATATTTAGTAGCTTCTGATATTCTGGAGGGAAAAAGATTACAATCAAGAACCACTTGAGTAGTGAGGGGGCAGAGACAATATGGCAGCATAGAAGCCACAAGGTTCTGCAGCTCCCACACAGCCACCTCAAATACCCATAAAATATGACTCTAAACAAATTTTAGGGCTCTAAAATGCACACAAATTCACTTCCTGCTGAAGGCAGCTTGGCTAGAAGGGACCACTTCAACGCTAGGAGCTGAAACCAGCCCAGCCTGAAACCGCAGCATGGCCTGGGAGGCGGCTGGATGAGCTGAGCCGAGCCACAGCTGGAGCCTTCAGGAGAGCGATCTGCAGCAGCTGTGGCAGTTTCCAGAATTTGCAAGGCATAAGAAACAAGGACTAAGTGAAAGGTTAGTGGATCTCAGCTAAACTTTGGGAAGAAAAGCAGGTCCAGCCAAACTGCCTCCAGGGTAAGGAAGCAGCAGAAGCAGAGGCCCTACAGCTGCCTTCACACGGCTGCTTCAGAGCTCTTGGTCTGCAGACTGCAGGGGGGGCCAAGCGATTGTTCAGAGGCCAAATGCTCTTGTGTTGAGCGGCCTGGATCTGGATGGTGGTCTTGGGTGGTGGTCCTGGGGGGCATTTTCAGTGAGCCAAAGCTGGTAGGGGCTGCAAAAAACCGGCAGCATCCTAGTAGCTCTAGCAGCTGCGAAAACTCCAGTGATTTGAGACAGAGCTTTCCCCTCTGGAAGCAGAGTTCCACAGAGCTAAAAAATCTTTGACTGGCCATCATGAGCAGGCAAAGGAAGCAAAGTAAGAACAGCAACCAAACTCTAGATTCCTTCTTTGGGGACAAGAAGGATCAAAGCATGGAACAGAAGGAAGACAATACAGTCAGAGCTCCCTCACCAAAAACTTCCAAGAAGCATGAAGACAGTCTAAAAGCCATAGATCAGCTTGAGAAGGATTTTGAAAACCAAATGAGAGAAGTGGAGAAAAAATTGGGAAAAGAAATAAGAATGATGCAAGAAAATCATGAAAAGAGAGTCAACAACCTCACTGAAGAAAATAACACCTTAAAAAATAGATTAAATCAAATGGCAAAAGAGACTCAAAAAGCCAAT
>JAQQSV010002847.1:10601-20903 GCA_028646515.1 Pseudochirops corinnae | reverse complement strand
GGGGGGGATACACTGGGATGGCTGTTTTGGGGCGGTGGGTAGGGGAAAGATGGAGAGAAAATATGTAACTCAAAATCTTATGGAAATGAATGATGCAAACTAAAATAAAATTAAAAAAAAAAAAGACTGTATGAGGAGAAACAGAATGGACATGATGACCCAAACAATCCCAGCATCACTAGAGGAATTCTTTCTGATAGATTTTTTTTTTCTTTTATGCGCATTTATGACTAATGTTGAACTTATCCTACCTTAACAATTTAACCAAATATTTGCACAGATTTTCTTCCTTCTATCCCTACCTTGCTAAGTATATTATAGAATGAAATAGGCATATGTGTGTGTATGTATATGTGCATATCTAAATGGATATATATACTTCCCTATGTATAAATATACATACATGTGTGTGAATATTGGGCAGCTAGATGGTGGCTAGAATGCTGAGCCTGATGTCAGAAAGACCACCTGTACTAAGTGTGTGACCCTGGGAAAATCGCTTAACCCTGTTTGCCTCAGTTTCCTTATCTGTAAAATCAACTGAAGAAAGAAACGTCAAACCAATCCAATGTCATTCTTTGTCAGGAAAACCTCAAATAGTATCACAAAGAGTCAGATGTGACTGAAATGACTGAACAATATACGTGTATGCAGACATATATGCATATAAATGTGTGTTGATGTGTATGTATATACATTGACATATACATTTATGTACATCTTCTTGGACTCTCACATAGAGAAATAAAATTATATGCATGCACATTTAAATTCAAGAGCTATAATGATAGCTGTTTTTTAAACATAGATATAAAAAATTCACATGTAAGAAAATATTTGAGAGGGAGATGTACTTTTAAACAATTTATCATCCACTAATAATGAAGTCTATAATATTTGACAGTTCTCTTCAAAATTAACATCCCTAATTGCTCTGCGATGGGTCTCAAGAGCCTCTGAATTGGGAATGATATGAATTGATGAGTGTTGGCTCCAGAAAAGTCCCACAGGTGTTGAAATGTTTTTATGTAGTAGAAATGAAATGCTTACAGTTCTAGAATTTTACAGTAAGTTTCATATGCATCTGCAAATTATGTTGGTTTAATGTATAGATTAGTACAGTTTTGTTTAAAAACACTTTGAGAAAAGAACTGTATCTTTGAAGGAAATTTAGCTTTCCATATGATTTCCTGAGAAATTATAGATATGCACTTGTTGACATTTACTGCATGAAAAATTCAAATTTTAATTATTTAATAATACCAGGAGGTCAAATTCTCATTTCACTCTGTATCTCATAACAGTCTTAAATTAAATTAAACAGTTTTCCTTCTCTAAAAAAAGAAAGAAAAGGAGAGCAAAAGGATATCCCTTCCCCAGATAACTAAAGGTACATTTTTGAGTTTCATATCTTCACATTTGCTACAATTTGGAAGACCCACCCCAGCAATAAATTTGTTTTTAAGCTAAAAAAAAATCAGATGAAGGAAATTTTCCATAAAGATTTAGTCCCATAGGAATTTGGTGCAACTCTACTACTTTGCTGACTCTCTAGCTCACACAAATTTTATGTCAGCCCTACCAGCTTCTATCAAGTCTCAGCTAAGATCTCATCTTCAGTCTCTCTGTATTCTACTTTCATCTACCGATTATTTTCTGGTTAACCTTTGCATAGCTTGTTTATATATAATCATTTATGTGTTATTTCTCCCATTAGATTGTGAACAAGGACATCTTTTACTTTTCTTCTAATCCCTAGTGCTTAGTACAGTGTCTGCTACATAGAAGACACTTCATACATGTTTAGATAGATTTAGCATGTGACCCTATATGCATGTGTGGACATTCAAGAGATGATATTCCATGATAATAACAAGGATAACTGACAGTTACCTACTTTTTTTACATGTGTTCTATCATTTGATCCTTAAAACAAAGTAAATATTTGAGTGAGATAAGTATTATTATTTTTCCCATTTTACAGAGGAGGAAACTGAGGCTCAGAGGGGTTGTGAATTGCCTATGACACCACTAATAACCGTTTGAAGCAAGATTCTAACCTAGATCTTTCTGACTCCAAAGCCCAGTGTTCTTCCTATATCTCTCAGCTACCTTTTTTCTTTTCCCAGATAAGACTTTTCCTGGCCTCTTCTCCATCCCTCCCTTTTTTGTTTTAATTCTTATTTGTACAAAATATCAACATTTATTTTATAGATGGGTATGGGTGAAGAATAATTATATATTCCATATTTGTGTTTGTGTTTGTGTTTTTCAAAATATTAAGAAAAGAATGCAGAGATATCTTCTCATTTTAAGAACAGAGAGTTTCCTCGTGGTCTGAGACTGAAGGTTCCCTTAAAGATACATGTACACAAGCAACCTGATACAAGTTAATAGGTGATAAGTGCTCCATGGCAACAGGTGTTCTAGGACATGAAATGAAGGAAAGATCATGTCTGGGTGGTACAACAACATATTATTGCCTTCCCCAGGGCCTTTTAGAGATGTAGCCATTTTCTACTAATCCTCAGATTCAGTCATTTTCCAGTCCACCATTTCAACCCTCTTACTGTCCCCTAACCACCTTCTCAAATTAAGTCAATTATAAAACTTTACCAACACTTTCTCCATAACATCTCAAGGGTTTATACCTTCTTTTGTGTCCTTGCTACTAAAATACTAATCTAGGGGGTGGCTAGGTGGCTCAGTGAATAGAGCACTGGTCTGGAGTCAGGAGGACCCGAGTTCAAATCCAGCCTCAGACCCTTAACACTTACTAGCCATGTGACCTCGGGCAAGTCACTTAACTCCAATTGCCCTGCCTTCTCCCTCCAAAAAGCAAAAAAATAAAAAGGAGGGGTGGCTAGGTGACTCAGTGAATAGAGCACTGGACCTGGAGTCAGGAGGATCTGAGTTCAAATCTGGCCTCAGACACTTAACACACAAAAACTAGCCATGTGACCTTGGGCAAGTCAACCCCAATTGCTCTATCTTCCCTCTCAAAAAAAAAGCAAAAAAAACCCTTGAAAAAAATAAAAAACTAATCTAGATTTTACCTTTTCTAAGTATTGCAATTTGTTGTACAACAATCTATGTGTCACTGGGAGTTAGGGAGAACAGTGGACATAGTGCCAGGTCTGGAGTCAAGAAGATTCATCTATGTGAGTTCAAATCTGATCTCAGACACTTGTTAGCTCTGTGACCCTGGGCAAGCTACTTAGCCTCGTTTGCATCAATTTCTTATCTACAAAACAAGCTGAATGAAGAAATGGCAAACCACCAGCAAGCATCTTTACCAGGAAAACCCTAAAAGGGATCACAAAGAGTCTCTGAACCCTGCTTACCTTAGTCTTCTCACCTGTAAAATAAACTGGAGGAGGAAGTGGCAAGCCACTCCAGTATCTGTGTCAAGAAAACCCTAATTGGACATGAGTAAACTACCGAAGAAGAACAGCAGATCTATGTCTCCATTGCCTACCCTTAGCTAATCCCATTTACTGTTACCACCTAATTAATCTTAAATCCTGTTGACAAAATCTCTAGGACTGACTTTTTCTTCATTTTTTGAAATGAGAGAGTTGGACTATCTAAGGTCACTTCCAGATCTAAATCCTATGATTCTACTGGGCATTTGTCTGTAGCTTGTAGAACTCCTCACATTCTTTCTACTCCCCCAGGAGATAGAATAAAAATTGAGAGAGGAGTAATGGGTTACTGTTCTTGAAAGTCCTGTCCAGTAGCCTGGTGTCATGAGAATAAATTCATGTTCCCTCATGATAAAATCTAACTTTATTGAGCTCTATTCTTAATGGGTTCTAAAAGATTCATAAAACCACAATTTAAGAGCCCTTTCTCCCAAGGTATCAACATCAATGTCTTTATGTTTTAAAGTCCTTAACCAAATGTTGCCACCTTCCCGGTCTGTATGACTGAAGGTAAACCATTCATTCCTATTTTTGCTCATCCACCTTCCATCTAAAGATGAGGAACAATCTTCCTTTTTCCATCTTTGCAGGTGGATTATTTTGTGGCTTTGAAGTCACAGTCTGTCTGAAAATGTCTGCTGTTAAACAGAGCTTGATCTCCATTAGTGTTTCTATGACCACGATGCATCATTGTCATCACATAGAGGAAGCACACCTTACAACAGACATTTAAAAGCTTAAAAATCGTAGATGCTTTATGCTAAAAAGAAATGGAAGTTTACAAAACCTTATTCAAATGGTTGTTTCAAATAACCAATCAGTAAACAGACATTTATTAAATAGCTACTATGTGATAGATGTTGAACATGTAAAAACAAAAATGAAACATTTCCTACCCTCATGGAGTTTATATTCTATGGGGAAAGACAACATACTCATATATAAGCATATATTAAGTATATGCAAAATAAATCTAAGGTAATTTCATGAAGGAGAGGCAGTAGATAGAGAACTGGGCAGTAAGCCAGGAAAACCTGGATTCAGAGACTGCTTTTGACATGTAATGATTGGATGACTATTGGCAAATCACTTAATCTTTCAGTGTTTTAAACAACTATCTGAGACTGTAGGTTGCAGGCAGGTGCAAGATTGCATTGGTGGAAGAAGTTTGCACCCCTGGCAATTCTCAACACTACACAGATCTGGTTCCTCTCTCTAATATTTCTGGGGGAAGAGGGAAAAGTTTCACTTAAAAGCTGATATATGGGCTGAGCTCTGAAGGAAATGAGAGATTCTAAGTTGCATTTTAGGTATCGAGAATAGCCAGAGCAAACACATAGGGATAAAAAATACTGTCATGTATGAAGAACAAGGCAAATGTGGTGGAATCAAATGGAAATAATGTGTAAAATGGCTCAAAAGGTAGTTTAGGATTAGGTTTTGAAGGGTGTTAAGAAACAAAAAACAGAGTTTCTACCCAAAGGATAACATATATACACATATATGTATACACACACACACACACACACACACACACACACACACACACACACACATATATATATATATATAAATATATTTGTACTTCAAACTGAAACTAGCTTATAGCCAAGAGAAATTCTGAAATAATATTATGTATATTTTAAGGGTAGTAAAGTTAGGAATGAAAGTTGCTATTGGGATTGTGATAAAATTAGTCCTTTTTATGTTTCTCCTTATCTGGGTCAGGGTAAAAACAAAGGTAAAACATTTTCCAACTCGAATGGTCACACTTACACCATTTGTTTTCTGGCCTACTTCTTCACTGACCTGTAGAACAAATGAATTGCAGTGAGGGTGACAGTATCACTTGGAAACAGAAGAAGAGAAAGGAGCTGGATTTAGAAATAATATCCTCCTGTGAACTTAAAATATGGAAAAATTTCAGCTATTTCACGAAAGTACCTACAACCCACTTCCACTTGCAAAATACTCCATAGAGGCCTGGTAAGCTTTCACAGAACCCTAGGGGTCTTCAAAACACAGTATGGAAAATAAGTTCCTAAGGAAAAGAGGCCTGGATTGTAATTACTCTGTCCAAGGTCTTTCCATTAACTTTCCAATTATACATCTTGCATGTACATTGTTCGTATTTTGTCTCTCCCCATTAGAATATGAGCTCTTGAGGGCAAAGACCATGTTCTTGCCTTTCCAAAGAACTGCTCAGCACTTAAAACAATGGCCGGCAGATAGTAAGTGCTTAATAAAAGCTTATTGATTGACTCCAAGGTCACCAGTGTTCTTCTATTCACCAATATAAATGGTCCTTTCTTCTTCCTATAGATGAGCATTTCATCAGATCAGCTACAGCATGATGAATTTTTCAGTCACACCAATTCACAAAGTATTTCCTAAGGCATAGTGGAATTGGCATCTCTGTGAAAGGAGATCTTACGCTGACAAAAATACAGATCTATAATGTGCTGAAGTATTGAAATATTTCTCAGTTTCCACCTTCGTCTTCCTTGACTGATAGCATTGGTTGCTGTTGACAGAATCCTCTGTCTAGATAATTTCCTCTACCTAACACTTCTTTTTCATGGCTCTCTCCCTATACTCCAACAACTCTCTGTATCTCCTTTCATACCTTAAATGCAGACATCCCCCAAGGTTCTGTTCTTTACTTTCTCCTTTTCTCTCTATATTGTTGACTTTGATGTCCTGGTCCAATCCCGTATTTATAGTTTTCAACTTTATCTATAGGAGAAGACTAAAAATCTACACAATCCCCAAATCTTCTATTACTTTCAACTTTTCGTAAAAGCCCCATTTCCATATTTCCAGCTTCTAGTTAATGGATATCACCAGTTAATGTCCTGTTAGTATCTCAAATTCAGAATGTACAAAGTAAACATATCATAGTGAACAAGAAAAAAACTTTAGATTTTGCACCAAAATACTTGACTCTGGCTTTTCTACTTCTACTAGGTGACCTAATTTCTCTGTTTCTCAATTTCCTTGTCTTCAGATAAGAGAATTGGTCTGATGCTGCTTTATGACCTTGAACAAGTCACTTTAAATTATCTTGGTCTCTATTGCTTCACGTGTAAAATGAGACCATTGGACTAAATGGCATCTGAGGAATCTTTAAGTTTTAGATTTATGATCCTATCACTAGATAATCTCCAAGGTACTTGCTCTATATCCTATGTGCCTGCCAAATTTGGCTCTTCCCCTTTACATGTCCGTTTCTGTTACGAGTGACACCATCCACCCAGCACACTAGGTTCAAAACCTCAGAGCTATCTTTGCCTTTTCTTCTCTCTCTCATCTTCAACATCCAATCAGTTTCCAAGTCCTGTTAATTCTACTTTTCAAGGTATCTCTGATACCTACCCTCCTCCCACTGCCACATTGCCTTTCCCTAGTTTAGGCCCTCATCAACTTTCACCTGGACATTTATAATGCCTCAACTAATTTTCCTGCCTCCTACTTTTCCTCACTCATTAATCCATCCTTCAAGAGATTTTCTAGTTCTGGGCATGAATCAATGATCATAATTGTAACTCTGCTACAACGAAATAAAATAAATTTATGGTTCTCTCTTGACTACTGAATAAGGTATAAATTTCTTATATAGACATTCAAGACCCTCACAATCTAGTTCCAACCTTGCTAGACTTATTTCAGGCTACTCCTCTCAATGTCTCTGTGTCTTTGTTCATGCCTGGAATGGAATCCCACTTAAATCCAACATTTCAGTCTGATAGAGTTCATCAATCTTTCCTAGATTCAACCAATGCCCTATTTTAATCCAAATTCAAAGTGTTTTTTTCCCCAAATTTCTTGTACTAATGAGCTTGGAAGCATAGTATCCAGTTTGTAGTATTAATCTGGCACAGAAGATGTTTAATGCATGCTTTTTGAGGGATTATACTTTAGTTTGCATTCATTGCTTTGCTTTTTTATTAGGAATTTATGCATGTTTTATCCTCTTGTTAGACTGCAATCTTTTTGAGGGCAGAGATTATGCTTTAGTTCATCTTTGCATCACCAGTGTCTACCAGAGTTAACTGCTTCTAAGTGCCAATTAATATTATTGAATTGAAGCTAAGATGTCTGGTTTCTAGTTTCAGCTCTGCTATGATTCCTTTGGTGATCTTGTTCAAGCAACTTCTCTGGGATTCAGTTTCCTCATTGCCCAATGACAGCATGAGGGTCATGATTTCTTTTTTCTCTTCTAGCTCTGACAAGTTTCTAGTTCTATGACAGCAGCTTGCTTTGCTTTACTTTGGTTTTAAAATAGCAAGGTGCCATGCTATTGTCTTACTCTGTAAGTATTAAGTACAGGGAAGAATTCCCATTAATAAAGTTAAGAATTAATTATTAAATAATAAAAATAAAATATAAACAATAGATAATAAGATATAATATACGTAATATAAAAATAAAATTAATAATGCTTAATAATAATAAAGAAGGCACATGATAGTGTATAGACTGAAGAACACTTGAGTTCAAGTCTACCTCTGATACTGTGTGATTTCTGACTAGGGACTAAACCTCTGTGAGCCCCAAGCATATGCTTAGGCTTTAAATGATAAGTGGGTTTTAATCCATATTGCTCAAGGTCATTTCCATATTGAAATTTCCTCTCCTTAATGAAATCTAACCTCCTTCCAATGAAACTTAACAATGTCAAATTATAACAAGAATGCTTTAAAATATAATCTCTTAATAAGTAATAATGATAGTAACAACGACTTTAAGTCTGAAGAGTGTTTCATATACTTAATCTCATAGAAAACATGATTCACTCAGGCACAAAGAAAGTACAACTAATTACTTACTAAATCTCCCTCCAGGGAGGCAAATATGCCAGTTGTTTCCATATATCACTGTCCAATACACAAGTCAATCAGGGATTCTATTTTCCTGTTCCACACTACAAACGTGGAAGAAGGAAAAAAAAAAGGCACACGAAATTAAATGACAACTAATTTGCTTTTACTAATTAACATTCTGGAAAGCAAAATTAACTCACAACCCTTCAGTCTGGTTCTAAGTTTATTAACCTATAAAGCTATTTTCAGCAACCAATAATAAACAACGGTGATGAATAAAGATACCCTGGCAGGCCAGAGAAACCTCTTAGGTAAGGTATAGAACATGTGATAGTTCACCAGAGTCCACCATCCTAAGGCAGCTGAAAACAGAGCAGTCCATCAAATCAATGAAGCCAAAGAATAAGCAGTAAAGGCATAATAAGTGCATCATTAAGTATGAAGGGAGATCACAGCTCTGGGTTTGGGTGCATTAAGCTAAAGAGAGCCTTTTATCCACCTTCACCCCCTCCCAAAAAACCCCACCAATTTGTTAGCCATTCTCATACAACTCAAGGGACTTAGTACATGCTGTATTTGAAAGTGAAATCAATCTAAGAGTCCATTAGGAAATTCTCTGTGCTTAAAAGAAAGAGCAGAATAAAAGGACCAATTGTTGTGATCTCGTGTGAAAATGCAGCCCTCAACCTAGTTTATAAAGAGATGTAAAGCATCTATGGACTACATTATCTTAGGCTGGTATAGTGGAAAGACAAGCAGCCTTGGGATTCAGAAGAATCTGAAAAAGTCATTCCAGGGCTCTGTGCTTCAGTTCTTTACCTGGAAAATGAGGACAATAACATTTCTACTAACCATCTCACATATTTATTGTGAGGAAAGCATTTTACACAGCATCAAGTACTTCAGCACTGTGAAAAGTTGCTATGTGGACTACACAGTAATTGTGTACTTGCTCATATGTCAGCCAAGAGAGGTAGGAACCTGTAACTGATATCTTCCCCCACTCTCTCTCCTCCTTTATTGTCAATGAAGAAGTGGCCTTTATCCTTGCCAAGGCCAACTCTTCTAGATACAGCCTTAATCTCATCCCCTCTCATTTTCTCCAGCAGACTGCCCCCACCATCATCCCCACTCTCTTTCTCATCTTCAGTGTCTCCCTACCTACTGGTTCTATCCCTGCTGCCTAAAAACACACCCATCTATTCCCCTCTCTAAAATATCCTCACTTGATCTGACCATTCCAGCTAGTTCTCTTCCTTCTGGGTCTTCATGGCATTTCTCTTTCCTGGTTCTCTTCCTACTAGTCAGATCCTTTTTTTATCTTCTTTGCTAGATCTTCATTCAGGTCATACTCACTTGTCATGGGAATCCCCCTAGGTTCTGGAATGGACTCTCTTTTTCCTCCCTCTAGGCAGCTAGGTGGTGCAGTGGGTCTGGAGTTAGGAATATTGAGTTCAAATTCTACCTCAGACATTTAATAGCTATGTGAACCTGACACAGTCACTTAACCTCTCTTTGTCTCAGTTTCCTCAATTGTAAAATGTGGAATAACGGCATCTACCTCTCAGGATTGTTGTAAGGATTAAATGAAATATTTGCAAAGTGCTTCTCACATTGCCTGGCACATAGGAGGCAATATATAAAAGCTCATTTCCTTGTCCCCTTTGGTAATGCCAAGCAAAGGCAACTTCCAAGGTGCGGATTACCAGCAGCATAAACCCCATTTATTCAGCAAACATTCACAGAACAGAGAAAGTCAAAATACAGTGTAACTTGTTCCTTTAGCAAGTTCTCAATTCAATCCAGGTACTATTCCACCCCTAGACAGTACATTTAGTCAGTCAAAAGTCTTCTCAAATGGAGATTATTAGTCTCCAACCATAAACAAAGTACATTCATTTGGTCAATCACTCAAAGGCTTCCCACCCCAGAATCTCAAAAGGGGCAGGAGAACACAAAAGGCCATCCACCCTTAAGTTACAACAAGGTTAAGCTCAGCATTGAATACCCAAGGAAAAGTCCTTCTTTCATCTCACTCGAGGCAAGCCCTCAGC
>JAQQSV010002847.1:0-10501 GCA_028646515.1 Pseudochirops corinnae | reverse complement strand
GTAGAGGTCCTGGAACCTGGCTGTTGGTTCAGAAGCCCTGAAGGAGGATTTTCTTGTAGTACCTGCACAGAAATCCTGGAAGAGGGCCTTGCTGATGTTTTCAGGGGTTCTGGGACTGTTCTACAGGCAGAGAGTGAGTGACTTGATGAGGACACTGGCTATGGCTTTGTTGATCCTTGTCTCCCCAGGAACTGAGATTGCTGAGGGCTTGCCTCGAGTGAGATGAAAGAAGGACTTTTCCTTGGGTATTCAATGCTGAGCTTAACCTTGTTGTAACTTAAGGGTGGATGGCCTTTTGTGTTCTCCTGCCCCTTTTGAGATTCTGGGGTGGGAAGCCTTTGAGTGATTGACCAAATGAATGTACTTTGTTTATGGTTGGAGACTAATAATCTCCATTTGAGAAGACTTTTGACTGACTAAATGTACTGTCTAGGGGTGGAATAGTACCTGGATTGAATTGAGAACTTGCTAAAGGAACAAGTTACACTGTATTTTGACTTTCTCTGTTCTGTGAATGTTTGCTGAATAAATGGGGTTTATGCTGCTGGTAATCCGCACCTTGGAAGTTGCCTTTGCTTGGCATTACCAAAGGGGACAAGGAAATGAGCTTTTATATATTGCCTCCTATGTGCCAGGCAATGTGAGAAGCACTTTGCAAATATTTCATTTAATCCTTACAACAATCCTGAGAGGTAGATGCCGTTATTCCACATTTTACAATTGAGGAAACTGAGACAAAGAGAGGTTAAGTGACTGTGTCAGGTTCACATAGCTATTAAATGTCTGAGGTAGAATTTGAACTCAATATTCCTAACTCCAGACCCACTGCACCACCTAGCTGCCTAGAGGGAGGAAAAAGAGAGTCCATTCCAGAACCTAGGGGGATTCCCATGACAAGTGAGTATGACCTGAATGAAGATCTAGCAAAGAAGATAAAAAAAGGATCTGACTAGTAGGAAGAGAACCAGGAAAGAGAAATGCCATGAAGACCCAGAAGGAAGAGAACTAGCTGGAATGGTCAGATCAAGTGAGGATATTTTAGAGAGGGGAATAGATGGGTGTGTTTTTAGGCAGCAGGGATAGAACCAGTAGGTAGGGAGACACTGAAGATGAGAAAGAGAGTGGGGATGATGGTGGGGGCAGTCTGCTGGAGAAAATGAGAGGGGATGAGATTAAGGCTGTATCTAGAAGAGTTGGCCTTGGCAAGGATAAAGGCCACTTCTTCATTGACAATAAAGGAGGAGAGAGAGTGGGGGAAGATATCAGTTACAGGTTCCTACCTCTCTTGGCTGACATATGAGCAAGTACACAATTACTGTGTAGTCCACATAGCAACTTTTCACAGTGCTGAAGTACTTGATGCTGTGTAAAATGCTTTCCTCACAATAAATATGTGAGATGGTTAGTAGAAATGTTATTGTCCTCATTTTCCAGGTAAAGAACTGAAGCACAGAGCCCTGGAATGACTTTTTCAGATTCTTCTGAATCCCAAGGCTGCTTGTCTTTCCACTATACCAGCCTAAGATAATGTAGTCCATAGATGCTTTACATCTCTTTATAAACTAGGTTGAGGGCTGCATTTTCACACGAGATCACAACAATTGGTCCTTTTATTCTGCTCTTTCTTTTAAGCACAGAGAATTTCCTAATGGACTCTTAGATTGATTTCACTTTCAAATACAGCATGTACTAAGTCCCTTGAGTTGTATGAGAATGGCTAACAAATTGGTGGGGTTTTTTGGGAGGGGGTGAAGGTGGATAAAAGGCTCTCTTTAGCTTAATGCACCCAAACCCAGAGCTGTGATCTCCCTTCATACTTAATGATGCACTTATTATGCCTTTACTGCTTATTCTTTGGCTTCATTGATTTGATGGACTGCTCTGTTTTCAGCTGCCTTAGGATGGTGGACTCTGGTGAACTATCACATGTTCTATACCTTACCTAAGAGGTTTCTCTGGCCTGCCAGGGTATCTTTATTCATCACCGTTGTTTATTATTGGTTGCTGAAAATAGCTTTATAGGTTAATAAACTTAGAACCAGACTGAAGGGTTGTGAGTTAATTTTGCTTTCCAGAATGTTAATTAGTAAAAGCAAATTAGTTGTCATTTAATTTCGTGTGCCTTTTTTTTTTCCTTCTTCCACGTTTGTAGTGTGGAACAGGAAAATAGAATCCCTGATTGACTTGTGTATTGGACAGTGATATATGGAAACAACTGGCATATTTGCCTCCCTGGAGGGAGATTTAGTAAGTAATTAGTTGTACTTTCTTTGTGCCTGAGTGAATCATGTTTTCTATGAGATTAAGTATATGAAACACTCTTCAGACTTAAAGTCGTTGTTACTATCATTATTACTTATTAAGAGATTATATTTTAAAGCATTCTTGTTATAATTTGACATTGTTAAGTTTCATTGGAAGGAGGTTAGATTTCATTAAGGAGAGGAAATTTCAATATGGAAATGACCTTGAGCAATATGGATTAAAACCCACTTATCATTTAAAGCCTAAGCATATGCTTGGGGCTCACAGAGGTTTAGTCCCTAGTCAGAAATCACACAGTATCAGAGGTAGACTTGAACTCAAGTGTTCTTCAGTCTATACACTATCATGTGCCTTCTTTATTATTATTAAGCATTATTAATTTTATTTTTATATTACGTATATTATATCTTATTATCTATTGTTTATATTTTATTTTTATTATTTAATAATTAATTCTTAACTTTATTAATGGGAATTCTTCCCTGTACTTAATACTTACAGAGTAAGACAATAGCATGGCACCTTGCTATTTTAAAACCAAAGTAAAGCAAAGCAAGCTGCTGTCATAGAACTAGAAACTTGTCAGAGCTAGAAGAGAAAAAAGAAATCATGACCCTCATGCTGTCATTGGGCAATGAGGAAACTGAATCCCAGAGAAGTTGCTTGAACAAGATCACCAAAGGAATCATAGCAGAGCTGAAACTAGAAACCAGACATCTTAGCTTCAATTCAATAATATTAATTGGCACTTAGAAGCAGTTAACTCTGGTAGACACTGGTGATGCAAAGATGAACTAAAGCATAATCTCTGCCCTCAAAAAGATTGCAGTCTAACAAGAGGATAAAACATGCATAAATTCCTAATAAAAAAGCAAAGCAATGAATGCAAACTAAAGTATAATCCCTCAAAAAGCATGCATTAAACATCTTCTGTGCCAGATTAATACTACAAACTGGATACTATGCTTCCAAGCTCATTAGTACAAGAAATTTGGGGAAAAAAACACTTTGAATTTGGATTAAAATAGGGCATTGGTTGAATCTAGGAAAGATTGATGAACTCTATCAGACTGAAATGTTGGATTTAAGTGGGATTCCATTCCAGGCATGAACAAAGACACAGAGACATTGAGAGGAGTAGCCTGAAATAAGTCTAGCAAGGTTGGAACTAGATTGTGAGGGTCTTGAATGTCTATATAAGAAATTTATACCTTATTCAGTAGTCAAGAGAGAACCATAAATTTATTTTATTTCGTTGTAGCAGAGTTACAATTATGATCATTGATTCATGCCCAGAACTAGAAAATCTCTTGAAGGATGGATTAATGAGTGAGGAAAAGTAGGAGGCAGGAAAATTAGTTGAGGCATTATAAATGTCCAGGTGAAAGTTGATGAGGGCCTAAACTAGGGAAAGGCAATGTGGCAGTGGGAGGAGGGTAGGTATCAGAGATACCTTGAAAAGTAGAATTAACAGGACTTGGAAACTGATTGGATGTTGAAGATGAGAGAGAGAAGAAAAGGCAAAGATAGCTCTGAGGTTTTGAACCTAGTGTGCTGGGTGGATGGTGTCACTCGTAACAGAAACGGACATGTAAAGGGGAAGAGCCAAATTTGGCAGGCACATAGGATATAGAGCAAGTACCTTGGAGATTATCTAGTGATAGGATCATAAATCTAAAACTTAAAGATTCCTCAGATGCCATTTAGTCCAATGGTCTCATTTTACACGTGAAGCAATAGAGACCAAGATAATTTAAAGTGACTTGTTCAAGGTCATAAAGCAGCATCAGACCAATTCTCTTATCTGAAGACAAGGAAATTGAGAAACAGAGAAATTAGGTCACCTAGTAGAAGTAGAAAAGCCAGAGTCAAGTATTTTGGTGCAAAATCTAAAGTTTTTTTCTTGTTCACTATGATATGTTTACTTTGTACATTCTGAATTTGAGATACTAACAGGACATTAACTGGTGATATCCATTAACTAGAAGCTGGAAATATGGAAATGGGGCTTTTACGAAAAGTTGAAAGTAATAGAAGATTTGGGGATTGTGTAGATTTTTAGTCTTCTCCTATAGATAAAGTTGAAAACTATAAATACGGGATTGGACCAGGACATCAAAGTCAACAATATAGAGAGAAAAGGAGAAAGTAAAGAACAGAACCTTGGGGGATGTCTGCATTTAAGGTATGAAAGGAGATACAGAGAGTTGTTGGAGTATAGGGAGAGAGCCATGAAAAAGAAGTGTTAGGTAGAGGAAATTATCTAGACAGAGGATTCTGTCAACAGCAACCAATGCTATCAGTCAAGGAAGACGAAGGTGGAAACTGAGAAATATTTCAATACTTCAGCACATTATAGATCTGTATTTTTGTCAGCGTAAGATCTCCTTTCACAGAGATGCCAATTCCACTATGCCTTAGGAAATACTTTGTGAATTGGTGTGACTGAAAAATTCATCATGCTGTAGCTGATCTGATGAAATGCTCATCTATAGGAAGAAGAAAGGACCATTTATATTGGTGAATAGAAGAACACTGGTGACCTTGGAGTCAATCAATAAGCTTTTATTAAGCACTTACTATCTGCCGGCCATTGTTTTAAGTGCTGAGCAGTTCTTTGGAAAGGCAAGAACATGGTCTTTGCCCTCAAGAGCTCATATTCTAATGGGGAGAGACAAAATACGAACAATGTACATGCAAGATGTATAATTGGAAAGTTAATGGAAAGACCTTGGACAGAGTAATTACAATCCAGGCCTCTTTTCCTTAGGAACTTATTTTCCATACTGTGTTTTGAAGACCCCTAGGGTTCTGTGAAAGCTTACCAGGCCTCTATGGAGTATTTTGCAAGTGGAAGTGGGTTGTAGGTACTTTCGTGAAATAGCTGAAATTTTTCCATATTTTAAGTTCACAGGAGGATATTATTTCTAAATCCAGCTCCTTTCTCTTCTTCTGTTTCCAAGTGATACTGTCACCCTCACTGCAATTCATTTGTTCTACAGGTCAGTGAAGAAGTAGGCCAGAAAACAAATGGTGTAAGTGTGACCATTCGAGTTGGAAAATGTTTTACCTTTGTTTTTACCCTGACCCAGATAAGGAGAAACATAAAAAGGACTAATTTTATCACAATCCCAATAGCAACTTTCATTCCTAACTTTACTACCCTTAAAATATACATAATATTATTTCAGAATTTCTCTTGGCTATAAGCTAGTTTCAGTTTGAAGTACAAATATATTTATATATATATATATATGTGTGTGTGTGTGTGTGTGTGTGTGTGTGTGTGTGTGTGTGTGTGTATACATATATGTGTATATATGTTATCCTTTGGGTAGAAACTCTGTTTTTTGTTTCTTAACACCCTTCAAAACCTAATCCTAAACTACCTTTTGAGCCATTTTACACATTATTTCCATTTGATTCCACCACATTTGCCTTGTTCTTCATACATGACAGTATTTTTTATCCCTATGTGTTTGCTCTGGCTATTCTCGATACCTAAAATGCAACTTAGAATCTCTCATTTCCTTCAGAGCTCAGCCCATATATCAGCTTTTAAGTGAAACTTTTCCCTCTTCCCCCAGAAATATTAGAGAGAGGAACCAGATCTGTGTAGTGTTGAGAATTGCCAGGGGTGCAAACTTCTTCCACCAATGCAATCTTGCACCTGCCTGCAACCTACAGTCTCAGATAGTTGTTTAAAACACTGAAAGATTAAGTGATTTGCCAATAGTCATCCAATCATTACATGTCAAAAGCAGTCTCTGAATCCAGGTTTTCCTGGCTTACTGCCCAGTTCTCTATCTACTGCCTCTCCTTCATGAAATTACCTTAGATTTATTTTGCATATACTTAATATATGCTTATATATGAGTATGTTGTCTTTCCCCATAGAATATAAACTCCATGAGGGTAGGAAATGTTTCATTTTTGTTTTTACATGTTCAACATCTATCACATAGTAGCTATTTAATAAATGTCTGTTTACTGATTGGTTATTTGAAACAACCATTTGAATAAGGTTTTGTAAACTTCCATTTCTTTTTAGCATAAAGCATCTACGATTTTTAAGCTTTTAAATGTCTGTTGTAAGGTGTGCTTCCTCTATGTGATGACAATGATGCATCGTGGTCATAGAAACACTAATGGAGATCAAGCTCTGTTTAACAGCAGACATTTTCAGACAGACTGTGACTTCAAAGCCACAAAATAATCCACCTGCAAAGATGGAAAAAGGAAGATTGTTCCTCATCTTTAGATGGAAGGTGGATGAGCAAAAATAGGAATGAATGGTTTACCTTCAGTCATACAGACCGGGAAGGTGGCAACATTTGGTTAAGGACTTTAAAACATAAAGACATTGATGTTGATACCTTGGGAGAAAGGGCTCTTAAATTGTGGTTTTATGAATCTTTTAGAACCCATTAAGAATAGAGCTCAATAAAGTTAGATTTTATCATGAGGGAACATGAATTTATTCTCATGACACCAGGCTACTGGACAGGACTTTCAAGAACAGTAACCCATTACTCCTCTCTCAATTTTTATTCTATCTCCTGGGGGAGTAGAAAGAATGTGAGGAGTTCTACAAGCTACAGACAAATGCCCAGTAGAATCATAGGATTTAGATCTGGAAGTGACCTTAGATAGTCCAACTCTCTCATTTCAAAAAATGAAGAAAAAGTCAGTCCTAGAGATTTTGTCAACAGGATTTAAGATTAATTAGGTGGTAACAGTAAATGGGATTAGCTAAGGGTAGGCAATGGAGACATAGATCTGCTGTTCTTCTTCGGTAGTTTACTCATGTCCAATTAGGGTTTTCTTGACACAGATACTGGAGTGGCTTGCCACTTCCTCCTCCAGTTTATTTTACAGGTGAGAAGACTAAGGTAAGCAGGGTTCAGAGACTCTTTGTGATCCCTTTTAGGGTTTTCCTGGTAAAGATGCTTGCTGGTGGTTTGCCATTTCTTCATTCAGCTTGTTTTGTAGATAAGAAATTGATGCAAACGAGGCTAAGTAGCTTGCCCAGGGTCACAGAGCTAACAAGTGTCTGAGATCAGATTTGAACTCACATAGATGAATCTTCTTGACTCCAGACCTGGCACTATGTCCACTGTTCTCCCTAACTCCCAGTGACACATAGATTGTTGTACAACAAATTGCAATACTTAGAAAAGGTAAAATCTAGATTAGTTTTTTATTTTTTTCAAGGGTTTTTTTTGCTTTTTTTTTGAGAGGGAAGATAGAGCAATTGGGGTTGACTTGCCCAAGGTCACATGGCTAGTTTTTGTGTGTTAAGTGTCTGAGGCCAGATTTGAACTCAGATCCTCCTGACTCCAGGTCCAGTGCTCTATTCACTGAGTCACCTAGCCACCCCTCCTTTTTATTTTTTTGCTTTTTGGAGGGAGAAGGCAGGGCAATTGGAGTTAAGTGACTTGCCCGAGGTCACATGGCTAGTAAGTGTTAAGGGTCTGAGGCTGGATTTGAACTCGGGTCCTCCTGACTCCAGACCAGTGCTCTATTCACTGAGCCACCTAGCCACCCCCTAGATTAGTATTTTAGTAGCAAGGACACAAAAGAAGGTATAAACCCTTGAGATGTTATGGAGAAAGTGTTGGTAAAGTTTTATAATTGACTTAATTTGAGAAGGTGGTTAGGGGACAGTAAGAGGGTTGAAATGGTGGACTGGAAAATGACTGAATCTGAGGATTAGTAGAAAATGGCTACATCTCTAAAAGGCCCTGGGGAAGGCAATAATATGTTGTTGTACCACCCAGACATGATCTTTCCTTCATTTCATGTCCTAGAACACCTGTTGCCATGGAGCACTTATCACCTATTAACTTGTATCAGGTTGCTTGTGTACATGTATCTTTAAGGGAACCTTCAGTCTCAGACCACGAGGAAACTCTCTGTTCTTAAAATGAGAAGATATCTCTGCATTCTTTTCTTAATATTTTGAAAAACACAAACACAAACACAAATATGGAATATATAATTATTCTTCACCCATACCCATCTATAAAATAAATGTTGATATTTTGTACAAATAAGAATTAAAACAAAAAAGGGAGGGATGGAGAAGAGGCCAGGAAAAGTCTTATCTGGGAAAAGAAAAAAGGTAGCTGAGAGATATAGGAAGAACACTGGGCTTTGGAGTCAGAAAGATCTAGGTTAGAATCTTGCTTCAAACGGTTATTAGTGGTGTCATAGGCAATTCACAACCCCTCTGAGCCTCAGTTTCCTCCTCTGTAAAATGGGAAAAATAATAATACTTATCTCACTCAAATATTTACTTTGTTTTAAGGATCAAATGATAGAACACATGTAAAAAAAGTAGGTAACTGTCAGTTATCCTTGTTATTATCATGGAATATCATCTCTTGAATGTCCACACATGCATATAGGGTCACATGCTAAATCTATCTAAACATGTATGAAGTGTCTTCTATGTAGCAGACACTGTACTAAGCACTAGGGATTAGAAGAAAAGTAAAAGATGTCCTTGTTCACAATCTAATGGGAGAAATAACACATAAATGATTATATATAAACAAGCTATGCAAAGGTTAACCAGAAAATAATCGGTAGATGAAAGTAGAATACAGAGAGACTGAAGATGAGATCTTAGCTGAGACTTGATAGAAGCTGGTAGGGCTGACATAAAATTTGTGTGAGCTAGAGAGTCAGCAAAGTAGTAGAGTTGCACCAAATTCCTATGGGACTAAATCTTTATGGAAAATTTCCTTCATCTGATTTTTTTTTAGCTTAAAAACAAATTTATTGCTGGGGTGGGTCTTCCAAATTGTAGCAAATGTGAAGATATGAAACTCAAAAATGTACCTTTAGTTATCTGGGGAAGGGATATCCTTTTGCTCTCCTTTTCTTTCTTTTTTTAGAGAAGGAAAACTGTTTAATTTAATTTAAGACTGTTATGAGATACAGAGTGAAATGAGAATTTGACCTCCTGGTATTATTAAATAATTAAAATTTGAATTTTTCATGCAGTAAATGTCAACAAGTGCATATCTATAATTTCTCAGGAAATCATATGGAAAGCTAAATTTCCTTCAAAGATACAGTTCTTTTCTCAAAGTGTTTTTAAACAAAACTGTACTAATCTATACATTAAACCAACATAATTTGCAGATGCATATGAAACTTACTGTAAAATTCTAGAACTGTAAGCATTTCATTTCTACTACATAAAAACATTTCAACACCTGTGGGACTTTTCTGGAGCCAACACTCATCAATTCATATCATTCCCAATTCAGAGGCTCTTGAGACCCATCGCAGAGCAATTAGGGATGTTAATTTTGAAGAGAACTGTCAAATATTATAGACTTCATTATTAGTGGATGATAAATTGTTTAAAAGTACATCTCCCTCTCAAATATTTTCTTACATGTGAATTTTTTATATCTATGTTTAAAAAACAGCTATCATTATAGCTCTTGAATTTAAATGTGCATGCATATAATTTTATTTCTCTATGTGAGAGTCCAAGAAGATGTACATAAATGTATATGTCAATGTATATACATACACATCAACACACATTTATATGCATATATGTCTGCATACACGTATATTGTTCAGTCATTTCAGTCACATCTGACTCTTTGTGATACTATTTGAGGTTTTCCTGACAAAGAATGACATTGGATTGGTTTGACGTTTCTTTCTTCAGTTGATTTTACAGATAAGGAAACTGAGGCAAACAGGGTTAAGCGATTTTCCCAGGGTCACACACTTAGTACAGGTGGTCTTTCTGACATCAGGCTCAGCATTCTAGCCACCATCTAGCTGCCCAATATTCACACACATGTATGTATATTTATACATAGGGAAGTATATATATCCATTTAGATATGCACATATACATACACACACATATGCCTATTTCATTCTATAATATACTTAGCAAGGTAGGGATAGAAGGAAGAAAATCTGTGCAAATATTTGGTTAAATTGTTAAGGTAGGATAAGTTCAACATTAGTCATAAATGCGCATAAAAGAAAAAAAAAATCTATCAGAAAGAATTCCTCTAGTGATGCTGGGATTGTTTGGGTCATCATGTCCATTCTGTTTCTCCTCATACAGTCTTTTTTTTTTTTAATTTTATTTTAGTTTGCATCATTCATTTCCATAAGATTTTGAGTTACATATTTTCTCTCCATCTTTCCCCTACCCACCGCCCCAAAACAGCCATCCCAGTGTATCCCCCCC
>JAQQSV010002846.1:0-20904 GCA_028646515.1 Pseudochirops corinnae | reverse complement strand
ATATATATATACAATAATTATTATTATTAATATTATTAACTACATCTACTGGGACTTAAGATACACAGGCACTGTGGTAGGGAGATTCATCCTGCCCTACCGGAAAGTCAGAGGGGTGATGGGGGAGGATGTAGGAGAGAATAGATTGAGGGAGAGGTTATACAATGGGATGGCTGTTTTGGGGTGGTGCATAGGGGAAAGATGGGGAGAAAATGTGTAACTTAAAATCTTGTGGAAATGAATGATGTAAACAAAAATAAATAAAAGTTAAAAAAGAAAAAAAAAGAAAAAAGAGGAAAGAAATTCATCATAACACTGATCACAGTTCTTGCCAAACTGTAGCCATTTAACAAATTGTTATTAATTGATTGAAAAAAATATTCCTTATGTTTATTTACATACTCAGAGCTACATCAACTAAATTGACAAAAGGTTACTTAATGGAATTAGAAAAAATAAAATTCATATGGAAGAATAAAAAAATGAAAGGAAAGAATGAAAACAATAAAAAGAAAAATAATGGCCTTTTAGAGTGTCAGATATCCAAATATCTTACAAAGCAGTCAGTCAACAAGCATTAAGTGTTAAGTATGTAAAATACATTGCATTAATTGCTGAGGATACAAAAAGAAAAAAAAATTAGACAATTTCCAGAGAGAATGAGCATTCACATAATTATGTGCAAATAAGATATATAAAAGATTAATTTATGGTAACCTCTTTAGCCTTATTGAATACCAGGAAATATTTCATGTTGAATGTGGGATTTTAGTTGAGACTTAATGGAAGTCAGAATCAGAGAAATCAGGAAGCAGAAATAAAGAATTAGAGCAGTGTAGGAATGAGGGACAGCGAATGAAAAGGTACAGGCTCAGGAGATGGAGTATCTGATTTAAGAAACAGAAAGGCAGCCATTTTGACCAAATTGCAAAGGACATGTCAGGGAGTAAAGGTAGAGTAAGTTTATAGAAGTCTTTAAAAGTAAGCCAAGGATTTTTATATTTTAACCTGAAGGAAATAGGCAGCCAAATGGAAATTATTGAGGAAAATTACATGGTCAGCTTGTGATTTAGGAAGATAACTTTGGTAGCTGTGTGGTGTACAGGTATGAAGATACTTCAGTAGAATAGTTGTGAGGGTTTGTGTCATGGTGGTGGCAGTATTAAAGGGGAAGAGTATGCATATAAGATATTGAAATCACTAAAGTAGAATCAATTCTCAACTTTAATACTCTCAGGAAATGTGCAAAATCCAAAATATGAATTAAATAAACATACATTAAAACTACGGGGAAAAGGATAAGATGTGAACACCAAAAACTGTAACCTTTTGCTAACAATTGCAGGAGATATACTTTTGGCATACAATTCTTCATAACAAAGCATTAATTTCAATAATATACACTTTTCCTATTAGAGTAATCATGAAATAACCCATAAAATAATATACACAAAATAAAATTGGTAAAATGCAAAATAAGTTTTCTTGCCAGTAATTCCATGGAATTCTTTAACATTTTGTGCTAACATCTCAATAAAATGAAACAGACAATATTCAATTTTCATAACACATGAAATCTATAGTGCCATAAATATATAGCAAATAAAATTCTCAAAAATAAAACTTTTTTTAACCTGAATCTTAACCTTCTACTGTGTCACATGTCAGTGTGAAGTCATTATACTATATACTATGCTTCTATAAACCTCTCTACCTTGATTTTCCTCTGAAAACTTAGGGAGAGGTTGCTAAGACTTTAATCATTGTTGTCAGAAGACACCAAGATTGGCACGCTCTGTACATCACCTCTGACCCTCTATCCTTCATGGCTGGTGGATGGCATTGGAGATCTTTAAGGACTCCCCAGTTTGAAATATTCTGTAATATCTGCTTCCTGAACCATTTGAGATTCTTGAGAGTCCTGGCATATGGAAGCATAACACATGCAATTTGACATTTAAATTTAAGGCTGCAATTTATGATGGGATTGACAGCCATAATATGTCTAACCAGGTGATCATTAGGCCAACAGCAGTTGCAGATATTCCTGCACAAAGTTTAGCTAATATTTTTTAATTAATTAATTTATTTTCTTTTTTACATCATTCATTTCAAGGAGATTTTGAGCTACAGATTTTCTTCCCATCCCTCCCCTACCCAATACCTAAAAACAGGCATCCCACTGTATAACCCCTCCCCCAATCTGCACTATCTTATGTCCTCCCCCTCACCCCTCTTACTTTCTGGTAGGGCAGGATGGATCTCCCTATCACAGTGCCTGTGTATTTTAATTTCCATTTGGATGTAGTTAATAATAATAATAATAATAATAATTGTACACATACATACATATTTTTAACATTTCATTATGGAACTTTAAATTCTAGATTGTTTCCTTTCCTCCCACATCACACACCCTCACTGGAAAGACAAGTAATTAAATCTAAGCTGTACATGTGTAATTATGCAGAACATCTCCATAGTGAGCATATTGTGTGAGACTGATTATATGTTCCTCCTTCCTATCCCTCCCTGCCCTTGTTCTATTCTCTACCCTGACCCTGTCCCTGTCCCTTTACAAAAGTGTGTACTTCCAAGTGTCCCCCTCACAATGCCCTCCGCTCCGTCATCCTTCCTCTCATCCCCATCCCTCCTCCTCCTGTGTGGCAAGATACCCAGTTTAGAGTTTATGTCATTCCTTCCCTAAGCCAATTTCAATGAGAGTAAGCTTGACCCTTTCCCTTTGGCCTTCCTGTTCTTCCCCTCCATTGTAACAGTTATCCTTTGCCTCTCCTATGAGATGATTGACTCCATTCTGTCTCTCTCTGTCTCCTCACATTCTAATCCTCTCCCACCTCAGACTTTCACCTTTTAGAGTATTGTCCCTTCCTATTCAGTTGATCTTGTGACCTCTATGTATTCATATATACACATACTCAGATATGTGTTTGCGTGCATATATAAACCCTCCTACATAGACATATATGTATGTATATGTATATATACACATATGTATATATATTATATATTTACATGTATGTATATATATATATAATATATATATATATATATATTCCCTTCACCTATCCCCATACCGAGAAAAGTTTCATAAGTTACAATTATCACTTTTCCATGTTGCATGTAAATAGTTCAACTTTGATAAGTTCATTATAATTTCTGTTCCTTGTTTACCTTCTCATGCTTCTTGTATTTAAGTGTCAAACTTCCTTTACAGTCCTGTTTTTTTCAGCAAGAATGTTTGAAAGTCCTTTACCTCATTGAATGACAATATTTTCCCCTGGAACTCTATATTCAATTTTGCTGGGTAGGTGATTCTTGGTTTTAATCCTAACTCCCTTGATGTCCAGAACATCATATTCCAGACCCTTTGATCCCTTAATGTAGCAGCTGCTAGATACTGGGTTATCCTAATTGTGTTTCCACAGTATTCAAATTGTTTCTTCTTGGCAGCTTGTAATATTTTCTCCTTGATCTGGGGACTCTGGATCCTGTTTATAATATTCCTAGGAGTTTTCTTTTGGGGATCTTTTTCAAGAGGTGATTGGTGAATTCTTTCAAGTTCTATTTTGCCCTCTGGTTCTAAAATATCAGGGCAATTTTCCTTGAGAATTTCCTGAGGGATGCTTTCTAAGTTCTTTTTTTGATCATGGCTTTCAGGTAGTCCAATAATTTTTAAATTGTCTCTCCTGGATCGGTTTCCCAGGTCAGTGGTTTTTTCAAGGAGATATTTCACATTGTCTTCTATTTTTTTCATTTGTTTGCATCTGTTTAATACTATCTTGATTTCTCAAGAAGTCATTTGCTTCTATTTGATCCACTCTAATTCTGAAGGAATTATTCTCTTCAGAAAGTTTTTGAGATTCTTCTTCCATCTAGTAAATTCCACTTTTTAAGGCACTCTTCTCCTCATTGGCTTTTTTGGACTTTTTTGCCATTTGAATTAGTCTATTTTTAAGGTGTTATTTTCTTCAGTCAGGTTGTTGAATCTCCTTTCATATTTTCTTGCATCATTCTTATTTCTCTTCCCAATTTTTCCTCCACTTCTCTCATTTGGTTTTCAAAATCCTTCATAAGTTGATCTTTGGCTTTTAGACAGTCTTCATGTTTCTTGGAAGCTTTTGGTGTGGGAGATCTGACTGTTTTCTTCCTCCTGTTCCATCCTTTGATCCTTCTTATCCCCAAGGAAGGAATCTAGAGTTTGGTTGCTATTCTCACTTTGTTTCCTTTGCCAGTCAATTATTGTTTAGCTCTGTGGAACTCTGCTTCCAGAGAGGAAAGCTCTGTCCCAAATTTCTGGGGTTTTCCCAGCAGCTGGAGCTATTGTGACGCTGCCTTTTTTTTGCAGCCCCTACCAGCTTTGACTCACTGAAAACATACCCCAGGACCACTGCCCAAGACCATGATCTGGATCCAGGATTGTTAACCAAGAGCACTTGGCCTCTTTATGATCACTCCCCCCGCCCCATCCCATGCAGTATGCAGGCTGAGAGCTCTAAAGCAACTACATGGATGCAACTCCAGGGCCTCTGCTTCTGCAGCCTCCTTGCCCTGGAGGCAGTTTGGCTGACCTGCTTTTCTCCCCAAAGTTTAGCTGAGATCCATTGACCTTTCAGAAATAGTAATGCACTTTTGGTGAATTTGTAAACTGATCTAACCATTCTGGGGGAAAAAATTGGAATAAGACCCCAAAGCCAATAAACCATACATGTCCTTTGATCTGATGACACTTTTTCTTGGTTTAGATGTCATTAGAGAGAAAGGGACAATAACTCTGTGCATTACAAAAAAAAAAGTAGTAATAACATTTTTAAAGCAAATAATCACATATAATGAAGGACTTAAATCCTTGGACATGAATATATTAAAATATTATGATGTGATTAGACATGGTGAACGGGATTGTTTAAAAGAAACCTGATAAAATTTGTATGTACAAATATAGAGCAAAATAGTTGAAGGAAAACTACTTTAGCAATGAATAATAAAGGAAAATAATTATGAGGTGTTCAATAGCTCATAAAAATGAAGAGACTAATTACTATTCTAGAAATCTAAAGAACAATAGTCATTTTGACCTCATATTTGTGTTTGTGTGTATACACACACATATATGTGTATATATGATTATGCATATATACATGTATATGTATGTGTGTATATGTGCATATGTATATGACAATGTGTGTATTTCTATGGTCTTAATTGTTAAAATGGAGGACATTTTTGAAGGGAGCAGGGATGGACTGGGAAGCAGGGTAGTCATTTTAAAGATTAAAGGAAAATAGTCAACAAAAAATTGAATGAATGGGAGATACCAAAAGGAAATTTAAAATGGTACATACACTTAGAGAAGTTTACAGATTCATATATAATATTTTCATTACAATCCATAAAGGTTTATTGTTATTTTATAATAAGATAAAAGAAAGAGAAAACAATTCCCTCTACTCTCACCTACCTTTTTTAAACCAACATTAGTGACTATCAAACTAAGCTGTGTCAAAGGGAATAGCAAAGGTTTTGTTTTTTTTTTTTATTTTTCTTTCCTTCTTTTGGGTTCACATAAACCTGAACTTGAAAATTACATTACTACTATGGTAATTTCTCTTAACAATACCTTAATAATGGAACACACCTGAGTAATTAACAACAGCAATTTAATGACTATAAGAATTGTAACACCTGTTGTTTTATAGCATTCTGATCTAGTCCAATTTATTTAGACTATCTTTGCACAGTGGGTTTATATCATCTTCATTTTTCTGTTTCAGAGAGGGTCATGCTCAATAGATATTAACTAATAAGAGTGTTAGAACCTTTTTCTTTGCTTAGTTTGTATTTTTGATTGTTTTATTTTGTGTTTTATTTGGTTTTGAGAAAGAAGTGGGTCTGCATTCCATCTTCAATCCTATGTCTACTAGCCAGTTAAGAACAGTATAACTCTTTGACTGTGGAGGCTATTCAGTATAACTTGGTAGACAAAGGGCAGTCTTGGAGCACTGGGCAGAGTAGTGAAGTGACCTATGCAAGAGGAAGATTATTATGTATATGAGAAGAAGGATGTATTGATGGGGGGAGGTACACAGTGGCATGAAGAACTGACAGGAAATTCCTGCAACAGTGTCAATGGACAGTAATGAAGGATAATATTAGAGTGAGAAATATAAAGATAAAATCCACTAGACTCTGTCTTCAACCCTGTTCAGGATGTTTATTCCAAATTTTATGTTATATACAATACTGTATATGTAAATATATATAGCATATACAGCTATGCATGTACATATATGTACAATCAACAGCATGGCTATACACACACATATTATCAACACAGTTCATACATGAGCAATTAATATCTTTCCTGGGTTTTGTATGTTTCTTTATTTTTATAAAGAATATTTTATAGTTTGATTCAAGTCCTGATTGTGTGTTATTAGAATTCCAGAAATGTTATATATTATCTATTTATTTTGAATGGAATTTTCTTTTTTATGTTCCTTCCTATTTGTTTTTATTAGTCATACATAAAAAGATTGATGTTTTGTGGATTTATTTTATATACTATAACTTTATTATATTTCTAAATTATTTCGATTAATTTAGTTGGAGATAGAAGTGTCTCAGTAAAATATTATCTTCAACAAATGTAATAATTTTGTTTCCCCTTTCCAAAATTAGTTCAAATAAATTTATTTTCCTTATCTTGTTACTATAGGTAATGTCTAGAACTACTTCAAATGTCTGTGATGACAATGATTTTTTTTTTTGCTTTACTATCTCTAATTTTAAATAGATGATTTTACTATATTGATGGAAAGTTTATATAGTCCTATGTCTTAAAGTTTCTAGAATATCAATTTGTGTTTCATTTTGTCAAAATCTATTTTTCTAAGCACAAGTTGATGTGGAAACGAATTGTGCTTTTCCAGTACTTTGTGAAACCCCTTGTTAATTCTGTAACCTGAAGGTGCCCTGAAGTCCTTTATACCCTTATCTTGAACCTCTACTAAAAGAATTACTTGTCTCCCTTATCCTGTGTTCCCCCTGCCCTGATCTTAAATTCTGAAACCAGAAAAAATTTCCCTTGTCTCCCACATCCTATGTCATCCTGTCCTATCTTTAATCTTCAACCTCCATAAAAACCTCTAAAACTACATCATCATTCTGAAACCTCTATGCAAGCATAACTCACCCAAATTTCTGAGTCTCACTTAGTTTTCTTGCTAGGAGACCTGTACTGCTTTTGTGTCAATAATAGTTACAGAAAAAAGTGTAAGTGAATTCTTTCATGCCTGAACCATCTCTACCAACTCTAACCCTCATCAAGGTGGTTCTAATTTACTCTATTTAACTTAACAATTAATTTCTCTTGAATCTTTCACAGAAGAAAATACAATGGTAAGATGCATCATCTTCCTATGGGTAAATTTTCTCCTGATTAGGCTTAAAGACAGGCAGACAGTAACTTTTTTTTTTTCTTTCTTGTTTCCTTTAAGACATTCTTATCCTTCTCTAGATGGTAGAAGTGCCTTCTGCTGACACAATGAATCTTTCACCCTTCTATGTAAAAGGTGATGGGGGCAAAAGTCCATTAAGTGCTGTTTCAATGTAATCTTAATCATAGGAAATGACAAACTTCCCAATACCCACTCAAATTCACCAAGATATTTCAGCATCTACAAAAACATTCAAACTATAATTTAGACATTTACAAAAAAGCTATCATGTTTCAAAAAATAAATTTGAGCTCTAATTAGCTATAATATTATATATTTCTACAAATTGGGAGGAAAGCATTACCTTTCTTTCTTGCCTGTCTTTATCTCTGCAATCTCAAACTAAACAGGGTTGAGAAGACAGAGGTAGTATTTTGCTGTATTTTTTTTTCCTCTTCTGCCTATTCTAAAACCTTATCTTTCATAGAAAGTCTGATCAAAAGGTCAGCGTAAGTAAGTGGCTGCTTAGTATATTACAGATAACTGGGAGATCTGTTTTATTTGTGGAAACTTCATTAATTAACTTAAACTTGCTCAGGTTTTTCTCTTCAAAATTTCCAAGGTACACATTTCCTTCCGTGCAGGAAAATTTCTGAAGGGAAAGCCCCAGTCTTCCAACTTTACTGCCTCTTTATCTCTAATAACAGGAGAATTGAAGGGAGAAATATAAGAAAAGAAGAGAGAAAAGAGGAAAGAAAGGGAGAGAAAATCTTCCAAAGAACTGCTGAAATTTTAACCAAGTGCAGTGTAGCCCCCACAGGCCTTTGGTGATCCTGGAGGACTATTAATTTCCAGGTGAAGATGCCATCTCATCCTAATCCACCCAAGTAATTCCCTGGGCTAAGGCCAAACACAGACCCCTAGTTTTCTGGACACCCAATATACTCAGTTCTAGCACCCAATTTTAGGCTTGATTGTGTTCCACCCAAATGTCAGTTTATTTACCTGGTGTCAATTTGATCTTGTATATGTTGGATCCACCTGCACTCAATCCTAAAATCATAGAGACAGCATGCTGAGATCTGAAAGAACTTTTGAATTTCTGTGTTGGCCAAAAGAGTTTCCACTTGAGAGCAAATTTTTGGTCAAAAACAAGTCTAATGCTAAAAGAAAATTTTTTAGGAAAAAAAAAATTACTTTTTTTTCTGTGGAAGGTAGAGCCCGAAATAGTACAGCTTGACCCCTGGACACTCTGTAAGTTTTATGTTATATAAAGGTCAAACAAAAACACAAAGAAAATTAAGTAATTGGCCATGATAAGGCAGTTTTTGTATAAAGGCAAGACATTGCTTGCATTCCTTGCAACAATCTCTATTCATACAAAAGGAAATTACTATTATTAGACCTGGAAGGTCTCTTGGATCATCATGCCCTACATGTTCTGAACATTCTTGGTTAAGCCATAAACAAGTCTAAACCAGTTTATTCTTTTGCCACATAGAGCAAGGTTATTGCAATAAAGCTTACTTCATTTAAGTTTCTCCTTACAAACCTTTCCACTACAGCATATGTATGACAATGGAGGTTTTGAGAACAATTTTTGATCTGAGGTTTGAACTTGAAAATTGTCTACCACCAGAACTTTGTTGAATTAGAAATAAAAATGTGTTATACGAATTTCATTAAAAATTATATTTCAGGTTGTCTTAGATTTTAATTTTAATATTTTATTATCACAACTCTTAATTAACATGGCACATATATGAAAAAAGTGGAAAAATACATCTTAATACATACAATGTGAGGGAATTATGTGTGGGTAGATAATGAAAATGTGTGGTGTTTAACAAAGGTTCAAGAGACATTTCTGGTTAATTTAATCATTTTATTAAGACAGCGTGTTTATTAAGGAAAGGATGGTCATTTGGCCATCTCTTGGATCAAAGACTCCTCCTGGGGGCTAGCTCACAGTTTATATGCCCCTGGAAAAGCAGATGTTCCTTAGGGTAGCAATCAAGTCTGGTTAATGCTTAACATGAAAATGAACATTACAATGAGGTATAAAGCCACACACAAGGAGCTTTCCAGAAGACTGATGCTGTGAACAGCTTTCAAGGTACTGATTACTTAGTACATTGTACTCTGTATTTATTCAGTAAAAAACCAGAGGAAAACAAAGTACAACATTCACCATGGCACAACTCAACAACTTAACACTAAAATGGCCACATAGTTTTCACCAGAGTGGTCACATATTTTTAAACAAAGTACATTCATTTAGTTAATCACGAAGTCCTTAATTCAATCACAAAGTACAAAAGTTAAAGACTTCCATCTATAGAGTGCAATCAAGTTACATTATTATCAGTCACCATTCAGTACCCTCTTAAGGGGCAGTGGAAAATGCAAGGGCCATCCACCCCTAGGTCACAAGTAAGTTACAATTTCATCGGTGACTACTCAGTACCCATGGAGAGGTCTTTTCATCTTGACTCAAGGCAGGCTTCCAGCTTCCATGGCTCCTCCTGCCCAAATCTAACCAATTGCCACCTGAGTTCAAAGGCAGATAGCTCCCACTTCCTTGTCCAGCTCTTCATACATTTCCTGCTCCACACTGGAGCTCACAGTGTCCAGTACACCTCAAGTTGTTCATAGTTTCTGTACCTGGGAAGAGAAAACTTAACAGAGCCACAACAATATCTACATACATCAAGCTTAGCAACATTATAATAATATTCACACATATGGTTGACACTATCATCTCAATTCACTTTCTTCCTGTGAAATCAACATAGACCCAAAACAGACAAAGTACTGACACCACAGTCATGCTTCCTCTGGCAGCCCTGGCTAGCCCACAGAAGTCTTCAGCAGCTCTGACTGGTTCTCAGAAACTCTTAGCAGGAGTTTGGCTGGCTCTCAGAAGAAGCTCTACCACTACAAGTTCTGCTCTCAAAATCAAAATTACTTTCTCCAGCTCTGGTGTCAAAATCAAAACTACTTTATCCAACCTCCATGTGGCTTGCTCCAAGAAATTCTGTCTCAGTTCTCAATTCTCATTTCTCTTCTCAGTTCTTCTCAATTCTCAGTTCATTCTTCAGTCCAGCAGTAGCAGCCTAGCCTCCAGATGCTCAGTGAGAGAAATTCTCTCTCTCTCTCTCTCTCTCTCTCTCTCTCTCTCTCTCTCTCTCTCTCTCTCCTTCTCTCACTCTCTCTCTCTCCAGCAGTAGCTGCTCTGCCTCATGATGCATGTCCTAAGAAGTTCTGCATCTCCCAGCTGGGGTTTTTCCTTGTATACAGTATTAGCTCCTCCCTGTACAGCCCCTTCCTGTTATGTCAGAAACAGGGCTTCATACCTGTTAATTTGAAACTAAGTGCTAAGTATCTGTTACCGTGTCAATACAAAGAGATCTACAAATTTCATTACTATTACATTCCACCCCTCCAGGTTCCTTGACCTTACAATCTCAATCCCAATGGACATACATGGATCCTGGAACAAATAGAGGCACTATACTTTGTAATCCTGCTGACTATTGCATAATGTAAAGCCACACACAAGCAGCTTTCCAGAGGAATGCTGCTGTGAACAGCTTTCAAGGTTCTGATTACACAGTACAGTGAACTATCTATTTATTCAGTAACAAATCAGATTGAAACCTTCACAGAAAATCAAAATACAGCATTCACCATGTCACAACTTATCAGTACAATGGCCAGGTAGTTTTCACCAAAGTGGTCACATAGTTTTAAACAAAGTACACTCATTTAGTAACTCAGTCATTTAGTACCCCCTTAATTCAATCACAAAGTACAAAAGTCAAAGTCCTCCACCCATGGGGTGCAATGCAGTTACAATATCATCAGTCACTAATTACTACCCTCTTAAGGGGTAGTGGAAAGTACAGAGACCATCCACCCCTAGGTCACAAGTAAGTTACAATTTCATCAGTCACTACTCAGTCTTGGGGTACTTGATTACCCAAATCTTAGTCAAAGAGACGTGTCAATTTCCATATCACCTGTCTGACAAAATGGAGCATTAACACTTTCTCAGATTTGGCTATGTAAACACAATGATTGGGAATGCACCCATTAGCCCAAACTTAGAATTTATTTTAGTCTGATTATATCTTAGTCATTATGACTAGGCAATCGTTTTAGAAAGGTTTCCCACAATGGTTGATTTCCAAATGAGGAAGTAGAAAAGGGGAAAAACCTTGGTCGTAATATGATGATTAGGTATTAATACTATAGAGAAATAATCATTTCTCACTGATGGAATATAAGTCCTCAAATAATCCCAGATCAGGCAGTTTATTATTCATGGGCATGAAAGTTTGGGACTTTTTTCCCTACATTTCCTTAGTCACAAAATGTTGCCTTGAGCATACAGTATGATATGTACCCAGGTTCAGAACCGAAATTTCCTGGGTCTCTTGCTCTTGTATCTCATTGTAATTTCTGGGCAGATTCTCAGAAAGTGAGTAGGAGGAGAACTTTTGTATCACTCAGTTAGTATATGATCTAGCAACCTCCCTTCTCCACAATAAGAATACTATGATAACTATTTTTGCTAATCTTACATCAATAGATTAAACACATTTGCAGGTCTTTCACTTATAACTCTATATGTAATTGACCAAACCAGTCGCTGGATTCAAAGATGTCTTATCTTATCAGCAGGTTCTCTTTTTTCTTACTGTTCTTTATATCCTCAAACATTTAGCGTAATGCCTGATGTATAAAAGGTGCTTATTAAATGCCTGCTGAATAACTTACTCACTAAAGATCAACATTGTGTCTGTTCCTACAAGCCTATTTCATCACTTCCACTGTTTTGGTCATTGGAAACCTAGAGGACACTAAGCAAGATGACATTGTTATCCCATTGGTATACTATCATGCTCCTGCTTCAGAGTGTTCTGGGACATTGTTAAGAGACAACAGGTTATTTACTGCTGTGCTTTGGTAAAATGAGAAATTGAGAAGATTAACCATGGCTATCTTTTTTTTTTTCACCTGACAGCCTCTCTATTGTATTCCCCTGAAATAAGAAAATATGATATTAGTTAGAAGTGGGCATACTCAATAATCCACCTTCCTCATACATATTGTGGTCAGACCAGGTTAAACTTCACCTTCATATTCCATCTGATCATTCCACTGTCTACCCAGAGCATTCTATTGTTTGCCAGTTGCCCTGCTGGTTGTCTATCATTTCTGTGTTATTCTGCTCTGCCTCCCAATTCCACATTTCTTTCTTTGGCCACTACTTAGCTATATTTATTCTCTCCCTCTACTGTAATAAACTCCTTGTGGGTAAGAACTGATTTCCTTACCAATTTTTCTTGCCAATGCTAAGCACTGGGGATATCTATAGTATAATAGAAGCTTAACTCCCTTCCTCTTTTTTTTTTAATCCAAGCACTCTGTTGAGCACTAAAATAATTCCTACATGATAACCAAGTAGTTGAAATCTGAGAATCAGGATGATATAAAGTACAGATTCATAAAACATTTTGAAACCAAAAAACACCATATAAATGTTATTCTTATCTCTATTAAAACATAGGAATATATAGGAATATAATATTTTAACTGAATCATGGTGGGATTTTTTTGTTCATTTGTTTTTTTTTTTATGTCTTCATTCTTGTTTTTTCCTATACAAAAATCCTTCTTCGACATGTCCTTACAATATGGTGGTGACTTTTGGTGCTTAAATGCTATACCAGTAGAGAGCAAGTTCTAGCCAGTCTTGCCAAGTTGTGAAAGTTTCAAGTACGGGGCAAGAGAAGAAGCTTCCCATGAACTTGGAAAACCATACTACTTTTCTAATCTAATAATGAAAGTCCAAAAGCATTTATATAGACATGTTCTCTTATGTTAATCAAAAAAGATTTTTAAATGTAATTGTTAGGAACTTCTTCCTTCTGTCTCTTCCTTTCCTCTCTCTCCTTCTTCCTTTCTTCTTTCCTTCTCTTTTTCTTGAAGTGAACAGCAATGCACCCTATTAAAACAAACAAACAAAAAAACTAGATCTTCCTAGACACATACTTGTTTTAACAATTGTTCTATAATTATGTCAGTAAACACATTATAGCTATATTATACCCTCTGTCTGAAATAATGTTGTAGCAATCTTTTGAGGTCAGGGATTCTTAACCTGGGGTTCATGAACTTGTTACAAACATTTTCATAACCATATACAAATATAACTGTTTCCTCTGTAGTCCTACATATTTTGTTTATTTAAGAACATTATTCTGAAAAGGACATCCTTAGATTTCATAAGACTGCCTAATGGGTCGAATATCACAGTTCATTAAAAAGTTTAGAACTCCTTTTTTATTTGGTAGCTTAATCCTCAAACTCTCTCTAGGAGTACATCTACTTGGGAAGAAGGATAAATTCAGCCAATCAGAACACATTTGTTGGGAAGGCCTGGACAAATGAAAGGAAACCCCAAGTAGCACTGAGTACAACATTGATTCAGGTCACTGACCAGTGACCCATATCCTCTTATCCCCATCTATATATATATATATATATATATATATATATATATATTTTTCAGTTGCTTATAATGACTGATGGAGTAACTAACTTGACAAAGAGGATGGACAGGTGATTACTCCTTACTAGTTTCTACATTGTTCTCTTTGTTACTTGTTGGAGAGAGCTAAGGATCCATGGACAGGGCTAAGAAAGGATGAATGAAAAAAAATTTCTATTTGAAGTGATAAAACAAATCTGTAGGGACTCTGCACAACATAATGATTCTCCTCACCAATTTCAGAGTTTGTATGGTCAAACCTTTTCCTCCTGCATATCACTAATGGGAAATTTTGAGGAAGTCTTTAGGTGGAAGAGGAATTGATATTACTATTCATTCAATAGAGTTCAAATTGTGGCTATCAAGAAACGTATCTTCCAAATCAAGGTGAAGTGAAAATGAGATGAGCATATATTTAAAAAAAACAAATGACATACATTCTTTCATTGTAGTATTTTATGCTGAAAATAAATTGAACATTATTTTAAAATGTATTTTGTTAGATCTATATAGTCATACTATTTTTGAAATTAAGTACAAATGTCAGAAATAAAATCAATATAATTTTGAAAAACTTCCTTTTAAAGTATTTGTACAAATATTTGCTTTGGAAATAAAAAAAACATAACAGTTTAGCAAGAAAATACCATTAAAATTTAATTAAATATGTAATAACATGACCTAATTTTGGCAGATCACACAGTATGCCAAATGACTACTAAATGGGAGCATTTTTTGGCTCTTAAAAATGAAACAGTAGTTATTTTTATAAAAAAGAAAAATATAAATAACAATGATGTACAACTGGGAAGACTTCATGATAAGGTATTTTCCTTTTTTTGCTCCAACTAAAATAATGATACTCTTCATCCTGAGTATTCTTTGGTCTAGACATTATAATTATTATTCCTATTCAGTTTAAATAAAATACCATGCAATAAGGATGGGGAAATCTCATTGTTTCAGCATCTTCAGAAAACTGTAGGTATAAAGAACTGAGCTCATACCCCATTGTGTGTACTCTGTGGGAGGTGCTATTTCTAATTAAGTAGAAATGGGGAGTAGAAGAGAACACATATTGTACAAAGCTCCATAGTGCTCTTAATTGTAAATAGTTAATACTGATGTGCCTTGGAAAGCTTTTGACTAATACTGAGCTAAGCAGCCATGAAGGAAAGGAAATGGAGGGATGGGGAGGGAAGGTAGGGTAGATTGCTAATTAACCTTAATGAGCCCATTGCCTAGGAACATACCTGGGTTTGTATTTTGTGATAAAATCCTGCTGAGCTTGAACCTTGGATTCTATCATCCTCTCTTTTTGGATTTAAATCTACATTGGAGAAAAATGTACATTGAGATATAAATCTAGAGGTAAGAACCACAAAATCTTAGAAGATGAATTATCAGACTGAATAACTTCGCCATTTCAAAACCATACTGCATCCACTCTGGCTATTCCTATCCCACACTCACCAGGACTCAGAGTTAGACAGTGGGATTCAGTACACTGATAGGTGAGTTTACACACTGTTAAAGAAAAACCCCTGTGAACCATTAAATGGAAGAAACCCCAGGCCCCAAAAGGGGTATCTGGCATGAACTAGAGTCTGATCAGAGTTTACACAGATTGTAAATATTTGCTTTTTTCTTTTTAATTGTCTGAGAAGGAAAACCTTGCAAACTGGAACAATGTCTGTTCTGACATGTCCAAAGCCCAGTTGGAAAGAATAAGATATTTTATAATTTTTGAACAAAGAAAGGAGAAAAGGCAGCAATTTGGGTAGTTGCTAGGAAAAAAAAGCAAAATGAGGAATTCCAGGTGTCGTAGTTGGGACCTTTTGATACACAAATCAGAAGATGAAAAAATATCCATAATTCAAGGCTTAATAAAGGCATGTCTCCCTAAACAGGATATTCTAAGAGCCTCATAACCAAAGTTAGAGGAGGCTTTGTAGATAAAAGGTTGTGTCCAAAAAAACCAAAACAAAACATAGACAAGCTGTATCTATAGTATTATAACCTATAGATAGGAAAGTGTGAAGAAAGGAATGTCTCTCAAAGGTACATAAACCATTAAATGGCTCAAGGTCAGTCTCAAAGCTGGTATAAGCTTCCAGCTGGGTTTCACCCCAAAATATTGTTGGTAGGTCAAGCAGCCTTAGACATGAGAAGTCCTCCTGATTGATTAGTTGTTGGGTTATTCTATTGTCTGAATCCCAGATGAGAAAGGGAAGCTCTAACATATTTAGTCGATTAGTACAAGCATTCCAAAGCCCAGCCCCCAGGACCTGGCCAATCTGCCGTTCCCAGTCATTTCTTATGTAGCCTCAGCTTATCCTCCATTCCTTTATTTCTTTTTTTTGTGTAGTCTTTATTCTATAAAATGTTACACCCTTTTTATGGGAAAAATGTATCCTCTCTGAGTTCATGTGGTAGATGAGTATATATTTACCGTAACGAAGAAATAATGGAGGCAAAAATCTAGGTTTTGCTATTATGCTCAAACATAAGTTCAGGCTTCAGAAAAAACCTAAACTGTTATGAGGATTCTGAAAAGTCTTCTTACAAGAAAAAAAATATCAATGACAGAGAATTATTTTACATATTTCAGTCTTGTATATAAAATTAAAGAAAAGATAGATCTGTAATTCCATATGTCCTTTAATGTCATAAAAGTTGAACTAATTTAGTAAAACAGAATCGTGATTTCATACATTTACTAAGGAAATATTTTTTTCAAAGAGTAGGTAAACTAAATCTGGTAATAGATTAAACTACCTTTAAAGAATTTACACTTAACCTAATTGAGGGGGAGGATTTAGCTAAGGAGGCAAGGACAGTTGATATTCTTCCTTTGACTTCTTATGTGAGGAAAACTTAAGGTGTTGAAAGAAAAATTCTTCATTTGGATTTTCACCTTGATGAATGAGGCAAAACTCAGGACAAAGACAATTAAAAGGATTTTATTATAAGCATGTCAAGGTAGCAGCATTTTGACAGACTAATCGATGAAAATCAGCCATGGCTTCAAGGTGGTGACAGCTTTTATAGTTAACTTTAAGAAATGCCAGATTGGTCTATCTCAGCAAAAGAGGTTGGGCTTTTGAATCTCAGTTCCTACCCAAGGTAACAAGAATATTACAATTTGTAGGTGGGGTTAAGTGGCAAAGAGCAGGTAAAACAAAGAACTGCACACTTGGTGTCTCATTCCGTACTAGAACATCCCCAACACTGGTTGATTAGCCAGGCTGGGAACAAGGGGTAACTGAGTCAACATAACTTTTAACAAAGGTTCATAAATTATTTTTTTTTTACTTTCTATGGGATAGGTTTTGATATATCAAACATAAGATGTGGGAGGAATAAAAGGAAATCAGAAGTTCCCATATCATCATTGAGGGCGCAATCTATATTATATTTCCTGGTATTTATATCACTACCACTTTGCACAGTGTCTAGCACATAATGAGAATTTCTGTACTGCCTCTTTCTCTTCCTCTCTTCACTTCCCAGTTATCCTACTTTACTCATTAGCAAAACAGTTTTATCAGTCTTCAAGATTCTAAATATTAGAGATATATCACTCTTTTAAAATGTCATGTTAATTGGGATTGTTGGGTCGTTTTTTAGTCCAGACTTGTCATTTCATTATTGTAAAGATTTCTCAATTCATAAAATTTCTCCACAAAGACAACTTAGTCATTTACCTTTACTTATAGTCTTGAAGAATTCCTGGGACACCAAGAGTTTGAATGATTTGATGATAGTCATATAAAAAAAAAATGTCTCAAACCAATTTTCCATATAAGTAGCTTTTTGCTTTTAAATATATTCCATTTATATTAAGTGCCACACAGTTTAGTGCATAATTGGTGTTCATTGTTTTTTATCTTCACAAATAAACTATAGTGAAAATAATGGGAAAAAAATGAGGAAGTTGATACAGAAGAACCGTAAGGATATTGTAGAAATACACTTATCTGCACTTTGATGAAACTGTCACCAGGTCCAGATTGCCTACCTTCTGAAAGAACTATATATGATAGAGAAAATAGCAGGTGTATTCACTGACCTACTATTGGTGATATTTAAAAAAAAAATATAGTAAACAGGAGAGGTTCCACAAGATTTAAGAACAGCAACATAGACACTTAAATATGTTTTAAAGGGCCAAATTACAAGCACTGAATTTGACATCTATCCCATAAAACATTCAAGAATGGAACATTAAAGAAGAATTGGTGAACATCTAGTGAGGAAATGCATGATTATAAAGAATTAGTATGTGTTTAAAAAAAACAAATTACACCAAACTAACTTCAATTTCTTTTTTTTGAAAGAATAACTATGCTAGTATAGGAGACTAATACCATAGCATTCATTCTGGCATTTTTGCAGAGCTTTGGATAAAGTAACATGTACCATTCATGTGGAGAAGATGAGAGATTTGGATCAGACAATGAAATAATGGTATAGATTCAGAATTGATTGGGTAGTTATACTTAAGAAGTAATTTATTGTTTAAAGTCAACATGGCCTTAAGGTTTCACTAGAATGTTTATAGAGATCTGTGCTTGGAATTATGCTGTTCAACATTTTTATCAATGACTTGGATAAAAGCATACATGCTATATTTATCAAATTTATACATGGCACAATTGTGGGGAAAAACATTTCTATAAAAGTAGATAATCAGAATGATCCAAATAGATTGATCCAAATGATCCAAATAGCTAAATCTAAAAAGACAGAATTCAATAAAGATAATTCTAAAATCTTACCATAGTATTTAAAAGGTGAAGTTCACAAGTAAAGAATGGAGAAAAAAACATGTGGGATGTTTAGTGGACTACAAGTTCAATATGTTCCACCAGTTTCATTTGGTAGCTCAAAAAGTTAATGGGACATTGGGCTTCATTAAGTCTCTCGTAAGTTTCAGCAAGAGGGTGTTAATTTTGTTGTTCATTAATGTCCAACCCTTCACAATCAAATTTGGGGTTTTCTTGGCAAAGATACAGGAGTAGTTTGCTATTTCTTTCTCCAGCTGATTTTACAGATGAGGAAACTGAGGCAAATGGGGTCAACTCACTTGCCCAGAGTCACACAGCTAATAAGTGTCTGAGGTCAGATTTCAACTCAGAGAAATGAGTATTCCTGATTTCAGACCCAGTACGCTATTCACAATGCCATCTAGCTGCCCCTAAGTGAGGGAGGTGAGGGTACAGCCATACTTGGCCCTTTTTACTTTTGTTAATTTTTATTTTTTTAAACTTTATTTATTTATTTTCTTGTTTACATGATTCATTTACAGGAAATTTTGAGTTACATATTTTCTCCCCATCTTTCCCCCATCCACCACTCCAAAGAGCCATCCCACTGTATAACCTCTCCTCCAACCTGTTCTCTCCTATGTCCTCCTCCATCACCCCTCTGCTTTTTCTGGTAGGGAAAACTGGACCTCCTTAACCCAGTGCCTGTATATCTTAATTCCCAGTTGCATGTAGATAACAATAATTGTATATACATATATATACACACGTATATATTTTTAACATTTGATTATAAAACTTTAAATTCTAGATTCTTTCCCTTCCTCCCTCATCGCCCACCCCCACTGGATAGACAAGCAATTCAATACAGGCTTTACATGTGTAGTTACACAGAACATCTCCACAATGGACATATTGTGAGAGATTGATATTATGTCCCTCCTTCCTATCCCACCCCCCTTGTTCTATTCTCTATCCTGATCCTGTCCCTTTACAAAAGTGTGTGCCTCCAGCAATGCTCACTGCACTTTACCCTCCTCTCTATCATGCCCCCTCTCATGCTCATTAACCTTACTCTCCTGTGTTGCAAGATTCTCAGTTTACAGTTTCTGTCATTCCTTCCCTAAGCCAAATTCAATGAAGTAAAGATTGATCCTTTCCCTTTTGCCTTCCTGTTCTTCCCCTCCATTGTAATAGTTATCCCTTGCCTCTTTTCTATGAGATGATTGATCCCATTCTGTCTCCTCTCATTATATTCCTCTCCCACCTCACAATTTCACCTTTTAAAGCACCATCCCTTTCTATACAATTGATCCTATGCCCTCTATGTACACATATATACACATACTCAGATATGTATTCATATGCATATAAATTTTATATATATATATATATATATATATATATATATCCTCCTATAAAGACATATGTGTATGTATACGTATATACACATTTGTATTCCCTTCACCTGTCCTCATACTGAGAAAAGTTTCATAAGTTACAATTATCATTTTTACATGTTGGCATGTAAATAGTTCAACTTGGATAAGTTCCTTATGATTTCTTTTCCATGTTTACCTTCTCATGCTTCTTGTATTTGAGAGTCAAATTTTCTTTTCAGTTCAGGTTTTTTCAGCAACAATGCTTGAAAGTCCTCCACCAAATTGAATGTCCATATTTTCCCCTGGAACATTATACTGAATTTTTCAGGGTAGGTGATTCTTGGTTTTAATCCTAGCTCCCTTGATCTACAGAACATCATATTCCAGGCCCTCTGTTCCCTTAATGTAGAAGCTGCTAGATCCCAGGTTATCCTAATTGTATTTCCACAGTATTCAAATTGTTTCTTCTTGAAGCTTGTAATATTTTCTCCTTGATCTGGGGACTCTGGAACCTGGCTGTAACATTCCTAGGAGTTTTCTTTTGGGGATCTTTTTCAAGAGGTGTTTGGTGAATTCTTTCAATTTCTATTTAGCCCTCTGATTCTAAAATATCAGGGCAATTTTCCTTGAGAATTTCTTGAAGGATGCTTCCTAGGTTCTTTGATCATGGCTTCCAGGTAGTCCAATAATTTTTAAATTGTCTCTCCTGTATCTATTTTTCAGGTCAGTGGTTTTTT
>JAQQSV010002845.1:10405-20909 GCA_028646515.1 Pseudochirops corinnae | reverse complement strand
GGAAGTATCTGTGTGCGTTTTTGAAGTTCTAGGTTGGTCCAGAGTCCTATTCCATGGGTATTTGGGGGTGGCTATGTGAGAGCTGCGATATATTGCTGCTGCTACGCCGCCATCTTGGCTCCGCCCCCGTGACTTTTGTTTTTAAAGAACTGGGGAGACAACCATGTTTGCAAGAAGCGAGGAAAAAGTCCACATTGAAGATGAGAGAGACAATGGTTGATGGAACAAACTTTGGAATGAGACAGGAAGGGATGATATCAAAGGATAAAAGAAGAATTTAGGAATAGGATAGGGATTCTGAGCTTTTATTGTATCATGGACCCTTTTGGCAGTGTGGTTAAGCCTATGGACCCCTTATAAGAACACTGTTATTAAATACATAAAATAAAATACATAAGATCACAAAGGAAACAAATAATATCAAAATATAATTACCAAAATATTTTTCAAAGAGTTAACATGCCCCAGGTTAAAAAGCCCCATAGGATGTCTCTTCTTCAGAAAACAGAGAGGAGGATGAAGTAAATATGTAGAGAATTCTGAGGTATGGATAAGAAGAAGGATTTTACAACAACAACAAAAAATCCTTTAATTTTCTCAATAAAGTATGAGGTGAGGTTATTTGTTGAGAAATGAGGGAATAATATTGCATTGGAGCTTTGAGGAGATTTGGAATAACTGACATAATGAATATATTGAGTTAATTGGGTTGGGGTGAAGGTTGCTTTGCAGCAGTGAGGATGAATAGAATCTTTTTAAAAAAAACTTTTATTTATTTTATTTTTAATTTATGAAATAAAACAAGCACTTCTATAACATAGTATAACAAAAAAGATGGTCACACACGAAATTGCAAACAGAACAGAATCTAAGAATTGAACATGATTTCAGAATTCTATTTAGTCTAAAGAGTGCCTAAATAAAAACTTCTCAATAATGCTGTTGATAAAGTATCAGTTAGTCTACACCACACCCACACACACCACACTATACATTATATATGCACATATGTTATCCATATATTTTCATTATACACTATTTTCATTTTTTTATTCTACAATCTAGCCAAACTGGCCCAAGTGCACTTTTCACCCCTTCCATCACTGTGCCTTTTTGCCAACTGTCCTCCATACTTGGAAAGCACTTCCTGCTCACTTAAGACCTGCCACTTTCTATATGAAGTCTCTCTCTTTCTTAATTGCCCAGTTGCTGGTCTTCTTCTCCCTAAATTCTCTTAATCTTTTAAAAATAATGTTTTTATTTTATAAATTTAATTATTTCAAACCTATAACTTAATTATTTTATCATTGAATAATTCTAATCTAATAATTATTTTCCTTCATTAAATATTTTCCAATTACATGTAAAAGCATTTAGCAATTATTTTTAAAAGTTTTAAATTCCAAATTCTCTTTCTCCCTTCCAGGCCTTCCCACTCCTCTTGAGAAGGCAAGCACTTTGATTTTGATTATATATGTGAGGTCATGCAAACGCATTTCTGTATTAGCCATGTTGCAAAAGAAAACACAAACAAAATTAAATAATAAAAATAAAGAAAGGGAAAAAGTATGTGTCAGTCTGCATTCAGAGTTCATAAATTCTCTCTCTGGAGGTGAATAGCATTTTTCATCATGGAGATTTTGAAGTTGTTCTTGGTTCATTGTCTTCATCAGGGTATATAAGTCTTTCATATTGGTCATCCTTACAATATTGCTATTACTATGTACAATATTTTCCTGGTTCTGCTCACTTCACTTTGCATCAGTTCATATAAGTATTTCTATGATTCCCTGAAACCATTCTGCTCATTTCCTATAGCACAATAATATTCCGCCATTATCATAGACTACAACTTGTTCAGCCATTCCCTAAATAATGGGCATCCACTCAATTTTCAATTCTTTGCCACCACAAAAAGAGCTGATTACACACACACACACACACACACACACACATGTATGTATGTATGTATTTTGTACAGGTAGGTCTTACCCTTTTTCCTTTGATATTTTTTGGGGATTCAGACATAGTAGTGGTATTGCTGGGTCAAAGGGGTATGCACAGTTTTATAGCCCTTTGGGCATAGGTCCAAATTGTTCTCCGGAATGGTTGTACTAATTTACAACTCCACCAACTGTGCATTAGCATTCCAATTATTCCACATCCCTTCCAGTATTTGTAATTTCCTTTTCTGTCATCTTAGCCAATCTGAGAGGTGTGAGGTGGTGTCACAGAACTGTTTTAATTTGCATTTCCCTAATCAGTATTGATTTAGAACATTTAAAAAATGTAACTGTTGGTAGTTTTGATTTCTTCTTCTGAAAACTACCTGTTCATAACTTTTGACCATTTTTAAACTGGGGATTGGCTTTTATTTTTATAAATTTGGGTCACTTGCCAATATATTTGAGAAATGAGGCCTTTATCAGAGAAACATTATAATTCTTTTCCTCCAGTTACCTGTTTTCTTTCTAATTTTGGTTGCATTAGTTTTGTTTGTATGAAAGCTTTTTAATTTCATAAAATCAAAATTATCCATTGTACTTTTAGTAATCCTCTCTATCTCTTGTTTGGTCATAAACTCTTCCCTTATTCAGAGATCTGACAGGTACATTTTTCCTGCTCCCCTAATTGTCTTATGATACCACTCTTCATATTTTAATTATTTAACTATTTTGACCTTATCTTGGTATATGATATGAGGTGTTGGGTTTGTGCCTAGCTTCTCCCAAACTGCTTTCTAGTTTTCCCAGCAATTTTTGTCAAATGATGAATTCTTACCCTAAAACCTTGGAACTTTGGATTTGTCAAATACTAGATTACCTTGGTTATTTACTAATATGTATTTTGTGTATCTAACTATTCCCCCGACCCATCCCTCTCCTTTCTTAGCCAGCACCAGATTGTTTTGATGATTGATTACCTTTTGTAATATGGTTTGAAATCTGGAACTGCAAGCAGGCCTTCTTTTAACATTTTTCCTCCATTGATTCCTTTGATATTTTTGACCTTTTGTTCTTCCAGATGAATTTTATTACTATTTTTCTAGCTCTACAAAATAATTCTTTGGTAGTTTGTTATCAGTCTGTCTTAAGGAAGACCTTAAGAGAAGAGGAACCTATTTTCTAAAGCATCCTATTTATTTTTAACCATCTATAGTGACTAGGAAATTTGTCCTTACCTTGACTTTAAATCTATATTTCTTCAACTTCCTCCCACTCCCCTTAGTTCTACCCTCTGAGATCAAATAGTGGAAGTTTAAGTCATTTTTACATGCTTGTCATTCAAATACTTGACTATAGCTAACATATGCTCCTTGCCCTCCATCCAAGTTCTTTCTTTTCCAGGCTAAAATAAACTTAATTCAGCCACTTCTTACATGGTATAGTTTCCAGTCTTAGCATTCTAGTTGCCTTCTTCTGGATGCTTCTTGTCAATGTCATCAGCATCTCAAACTGAAGATAATATTCCAGATATAGTCTGAGTAACTGATCAGGGCAGAGTGTAGTGGAAATGTTATCTTACTTTTTCTGAACACAAGGCTTCTCAATGAAGTGAGAGTTGCATTAATTTATTTTTACTTTTTTGTCTCAGCAGTTAGCACAGTGCTTGCCACACATTCAGCACACGATCTCTTGGATATGCCCTCTTCTATCCATTTGCATAGCCACAAGACTACAAACCCTCTCAGCTGGACTATTGCAATAGACTTTTGATAGGTCTTTCTTTCTCAAGTCTCACCCCTCTCCAATCCTCCTACACTCAGCCAACACAGGGATTTTCCTAAAGCACAGACATAACCATGTCATTTCCCCACTCAAAAAACTCTGCTGGCTACCTCTTACCTCCAAAATAAGATATAAGGTTCTGGGTCATTTAAAACTTTTCCCTACCTGTCCTTTTCCTACTTTTGCCATCTTAAACTATTCTCCCCTTCATGCATTTTATGGTTGAATTATAGGGATTTATGGGATGTTCAGAGAGGACTAGCACCTCTGGATCAGAGCTTGCCAAGCCCTTTACAGGGCTGATTTTCTACCATTGGTGCCCACCTTTCACCCAACTCTCACTTATGGTTCCAAGAAGCTGTACTGTGTGTGGTGGCTACACCTCAGTAAAACCCTCTTGGCAGAAGGGCAAAATTAGGTTGAGGATAATCAACAGGCCTTAGACCCATCGGTGTGTTGGGGAATATATACCCAGGCATGTGAAAACTTCCCCTGGTGTAGTAGGTGAATGGGAACAATTTGTTTCAATGGCCACGAAGGCAGATGAAGCAGGCTCTGTGAAGCGCTTAGAGTTTCGTCAGATATTGAAGATGCCAAAGTCATCACTGCATTGTCCATCATCTTTACTTTGTCTTGCTGCTGTACTTTGATAACTCTGGAAGAGAAGAGTGAAGCTGATGACTATACAACTCTGCCTCATTTCAATTCATGTACAAGTCAATCATCACCCATGATGCCATTGGTCCTCTTTGAAACACAGGATGAACAACAATTGAATTGCATGCATCTATTTGCTATTCCTTGAATACAACACTTCATCACCCATCTCTGTTGCCTGTGGTCAGGAAGCCCTATATTAAAATCTGGCTGCAGACATCTTTGTTTATCCGTTGCTTTCTTCTGCATAAATTTCGTCAGTTGATTTTAAACTCTGACTTGTTCTATCAAGATAGAAAGGCTTTGAGTCCAGTCCTGATGCCAGATTGGATTTGCTTCTTAACAACCATCCTAGCTGAGTACAGGGTGGTGCTTTGCTAGTAGATTGGGCACTGAGTGATGAATTCTGTAGTTATGCTGACCCACAAAACAAAGAAGAAATACAGTGCTTTTCAAACCTGTGTAGCTCCTTTTGGTTTCTATAGGTACAGTCATAGAGTTTTTTTAGACTTTCTATAAACCCTAACGTAACTGACAGTACCTTAAATGGGAACCCCTAATCCAATATTATCAATCTTTATATCATCATTATAAATGAAACTAGAAGATGAAAGAAAAGTGCAGATTAGTGGAAATGTGGGTTGTAGCCTCCTTGAAGTAGCAAATAGGAGAGTTAATTTTTTTATATCTGCAAATGCAACAATGATAATAATTTCATTAAACACTTGATCATCCTTGATTGCAGTAAGTGTTGATGACAAGCTTTTCCAAAAAGACCACCATGAAGAGAACCACAGATTAAGTGACTACATCTGTTGCAAAAGGAGAGAAAGTAGGAAGAAAATAAGCATTTAATAAACATCTACTCTGCCCTATAGGGGCAGTTAGGTGGTACAGTGGACAGAGAGATTCATCTTCATGATTTCAGATCTGGCTTCAGACACCTACTATCTGTAAGTTATCTGTAAAATGAACTGGAGAAGAGAATGCCAAATGACTCCAGTATCTTTTCCAAGAAAACCCCAAATGGGGTCACGAAGAGTTGGACATGACTGAAACAACTCAACAATAATGATGCCCCAGGCACTATCACATGCACTTTACAAATATTTTCTCATTTGATCCTCACAACAACTCTGAGAGGCAGGTGCTATCATTGTGTTCATTTTTACAGTTGAGGAAACTGAGGCACACAGTTTAAGTGATCAAATAGCTAGTAAGTATCTGAGACATTTAAACTCAGATCTTCCTGACTCCAGGCCCAGCACTCTATCTACTGTGTCTACTAGCCATTTCAAGTAAAGAAATTGTATTGGTAACTTGAGAAGACCCCTTGCCTTACTGGAATCAATATATGCTTTGATACTTAATGACTTCTCAAAAAAGTAGGGATAAGGATTGGTGGCAAAAAAAAAAATGAAAAATATGGTTTGGGATTAAGAAACAAAGGAGGTCTGAGATGGGGAGATTACATAAGAGTCTCATCTATATATCATTAAAACATAGAGGGAGAGGGAGAAGGAGAGGAGGAGGGGGGAAGAGGAAGGAGAGGGGGAGAGGGGAAGAGGGAGGGAGAAGGAGGGAGAGGGAGGAATAGGACAGAGAGAGAGAGAGGAGAGAGGAGAGAGAGGAGAGAGAAAGAGAGAGAGAGAGAGAGAGGAGGTGTTGTTTTACATAGTGAGTACCAAATAAAGAAGGCAAAATTGATTCTTATTTTAATGGATAGGAAATGATTAATTACTTATGAAGGAATAATTTCTGAATCATCTCTCTGTGTACAGTCAGAACATTTATTTGTTAGAGTAAAGATTAAAATCAAATACCAAATTAGAACAATGAAAATGACAAGAAGATATATTATGGAATTAAAACATCTCCAATTTACTCTTATATAATCTATTAACATGGAAACATGGGAAATAGATCAAAGAATTGACATCAACTCAGACCATCATCATTTACTTGGGAAATCAAATTGATGTCATCATTTGTCTCCTTGAAAAGACCTAAAAGACCTAGGAATCACCTTAGCCAACTATGAGTTGGCCCTCTTTCTGAACAGAGATATGGCAACTAAAGGGCAGCACTTGATATAGAGTCTAAACTTTTACAGAATCTTATAGAAGAGGCTAGTGAAAGCTTATGAACAATATAACTTCAATAAATATCAAGAAGAAAGGGAAAATATGTTTACAGCAGGCTTGATGAGAGACTCAATTCAACCTAATAAAATTCTAGATGCAAAGACAAACCTGAAATCATTCCTGCTTCTAAGGAGTTTATATTGCCCTGAAGGATGCAACACACTTGATCATTTTGAAAGATAAAATAGGAAGGAGGACAATAGACAGATAATGACAGATAATGGAAAAAATGTCAAGATTTTTTTCTAACACTTAAAAAGATACATCAATAATAGTGGAACTAGAACCTTTGAATTGAATGTTATAGTCTGATGCATTCTATGAGTAAATAGAAATGCCTCTAAAAAAAAGAAGAGTAGTTGAAAAGAGAAAATGTACATGGATGAATTCTATACTGTGGACACATAATTTTGTGATAGTTCAGGGACTGAGTCTCAATATTTTTGAAAGAGAGGAGGACAGCAAGCTCTTGGGAAAAAAATCATGAGAACTAGTCTATACACTTATCAAAGGCATCCTTGATTAAGGTATGAGAAAGGGACACTCAGGCTTTTGCAAATGACCCTCTTTAATAGATTGCATCTTTATAATCCTCATAATAACCCTGGGAAGTAAGTGCTATTGTTTCCCCATTTTATAGATGTGGCAACTGAGGCTGACAGAGGTTATGTGACTTGCCCATCATTAGGTACCTGGTAATCATCTGAGGTTGGATTTGTACTCAAGTCTTCCTGATTCCAGGTCTAGTGCTTTATCTACTGTGCCATCTAGCTGCCATACAGAGAGAAGCAGTGTGATGTCATAGTGCATACAGCTCTGGTTTTGAACCCCTTACTTAGATACTTACTAGCTGGGTGACCCTGGGTGAATTATTTAATTTTTCTGAGTCTCAGTGTTTTCATATGTAAAATGAGATTAATAATAGTGCCTATATCCTAGGGTAAGGATGAACTAAGAAAATGTATGTAAAATATTATGTAAACTATAAAGGGCTCTATATATAGAAACTCTTATTTTTATTATAGTTCAAGTATGGTTTGAGGCAGAGGACTTTTGGGCTCTGAGATCCTGCTTGATCTCTTTGTTATCCTATGTCTCCTAAGTTCTAACCCTTCTTTGATCCTCCTCATGCATCCAACATAGATAGCCTATTCTGCTTCCCCCATTTTATTGTTCTTAGCATTCAAAACTGGTCTTAGTTCATTCTCGTCTTTGACACTTAAATTATTCTTTGAGATGCTTATCTTAATTCATCCTTAATTCTCTGTACTTGCTTCCAATTTCTATCTTTTTAATTTGAGTTTGTACAATGAATTCTACGAGCAACCATGTGGTTCTGTTTAGTTAGGTCCTCCTTTCCCTCCTCATTATAGTCATTTCTAGCTTCATTCTTGAGTGCTTTTCTACTGGGCCAACTTCTCTAGATTATGAAGTTGTTGGATCCTATTTTATACCTTCTCTGAGTCCTTTGAAATCAGGTTTCTTGAAATCTAAGGTACAGGACAAATTAGAGCTACATTCGTTCTCCTCTACTGCAAGCTCTAGGAGAGAGTGGTCATTTGCCTTTGAGAGCCTATTATTTCTACACTAGCAATCAGCTCCCCCTTGCTGGTCAGAATTAAGCTGTGTTTCCATTGTCATTTCCTACAGTCCCATCCTAGGGTTCTTTTTACTCCACAAATTGATTCAGGTGAATCTAGGTCAAAAATGAACAGTAAAATCTAGGACATCCCATCCCATGGCATTTTTCCTTTTTTGCAACTGAATGTGGCTATTGACTGCTCAGTAGAGGAAGGGAAGGAATGACAATAATAATAACAAACATCCACATTCCAGAATAATAAAATGTTTATATTTTACAAGAAGAACACAACACATTCATTTTAAAAAATAACAATAGATATTTACATTTCTGAATAATATGTTCTATTATATAATAATCTAATATTATTTTATTTATATTCAATATATTATATTTATATATAATAATTTATATTTTAGAATAGCAACAACAAATATTTCTATTTTACTTGAGGTTATTTGGCTCTCACTCATCTTCTCTTTGCATTTTTCTGGATTTGAGTTTGCACCTTCTAGACTGCTGAGATTTGTTTTATTTTCAAATCCCCTTCTGAGTTTCCCTCTGGTTCTGTGGTTGATACTCACTAAATTGACTTGGGATGGAACTTGGCAATGATCTGATGCAGGGATTGCTATTAAAAACATGAAAGTTAGGCTAAAAGATTAAGCAGAATTTATGACTTCAACTTATTGCTTTGGGAAATCTCTTAACAATGTCATGAAGAAAATTACTTTTCTTCCTGCGACTATTCCTGTTGAATCTCTGATATGTTGCACCTAATTGGGGTTATACACATTCATGCTCCCAGGCAGCAAAGTTCTGTTTGGCATTTTTCTCATCTTGACTTGATTTTCTCCTTTGAGAACAGGACAACATACTGTGTCATTGAATGGGAGGGCAGGAGTGCTGGCATTCCCATTCTTTCTCTTCCCCCTCCTGCAACTTCCAGCTGACAATAGAGGAGTTTATTACTGCAAACTGGACCAAATCAACAACTGTCAGGGGTTTTTTTTTAACAGTTGAATTAAGGAATCAGTAGGGTCATGTGTTCACTCTCCAAATTCATTCCTTCAACTGAGGTAAGTGTTTTGGTAGGGAGATAACCTCTTGGAATGATATGCCAGTAGAAAGGGAGGAAGTTCTCCTCTCTCTTTGTGTTATAGCAACCTAAGGACACCTCACTTAGACTTGAATGATGAAAAAAGCTACTATGAATCAGGATCTTCCCAAGAGAACTTGTATTTGATCCTCTGAATAATAATAATTATAATAATTTATATTTTTGTAGTGTTTTAAGGTTTACAAAGTGCTTCTCTCACAACAACCTTTAAAGGGAGGAAGGGCTATTATCATGATCTCTGTTTTTCATATGAGGAACCTAAGGCTCAGAAAGGTTAATTGACATTCTCAGGATCATTCAGTTAGTAAGTTTCAAAATCAAGAACTGGTCTTAGGTCTTCTGACTAAAAATGCCCACCATACTGTGCTCATACAAATTTTACCCACATCTTTTATTGAATCATAGAGTCATATAATGCAAAGAATATTAAAAATAGTAGAGTTCAGAGGGATCTTTGAGATCTTCTATTCCAACACCCCCATTTTACTGAGACACAGAGAAGTTAAGAAACTTCCCCATGGTCACACAACTAGTTAGTGTCAAGAATCCAAGTCTTTTGACAGTCAGCCTAGTAGTTACTAGTGACTTGATAGAGTTCTACTTAGTTGAGTCATGTTTGCTGGTGGTTAATAGTAGTAATAATAGTAATAAAGAGTTACTAAGTACCTTCTCTCTGCCAGTCACTATACTAAACATTTCTACCATGTTTTCCCTGTGACTGCTACCACCCCAGACTGTCCTGAGTGCCCTTTTACCTCCAGGTACAATATATTTTTGCCATCACAACCTAGATGCAAAGAAGAGAACACTTTGAAAACTAAGTTTTGGCTAATGTTATCAGCACAACTTTTGTCCTGGGAGATGTAGCCTGCTGTCTTCTTCCCTGCTTTCCTTGACCCACTATTGCAATGTTGTTTTTGTTGATCATTTCTGTCATGTCTGATTCCTCATGATCCCATGGAGTGGCTTGCCATTTGCTTCTCCAGCTCATTTGACAGATGAGGAACTGGGGCAAACAGGGTTAAGTGACTTACCCAGGCTCACACAGCTAGTAAGTTTCTGAGACTGGATTTGAATTCGTGAAGATGAGTCTTCCTGATTACAAGCCCAGTGCTCTGTCCACTGTGCACCTAGCTGCCTGCTATGGCAATAGAAACATGTTTTCTGTCCAAATTTCTGTCACAGAATATCACAGAAGATATTCAAGAAATATTCATCTCACCCACAGATTACCAGGACCCCTTCTCAATGATGTGGAGAATAATTTATACTA
>JAQQSV010002845.1:0-10305 GCA_028646515.1 Pseudochirops corinnae | reverse complement strand
CAAATCCAGTCTCAGAAACTTACTAGCTGTGTGAGCCTGGGTAAGTCACTTAACCCTGTTTGCCCCAGTTCCTCATCTGTCAAATGAGCTGGAGAAGCAAATGGCAAGCCACTCCATGGGATCATGAGGAATCAGACATGACAGAAATGATCAACAAAAACAACATTGCAATAGTGGGTCAAGGAAAGCAGGGAAGAAGACAGCAGGCTACATCTCCCAGGACAAAAGTTGTGCTGATAACATTAGCCAAAACTTATTTTTCAAAGTGTTCTCTTCTTTGCATCTAGGTTGTGATGGCAAAAATATATTGTACCTGGAGGTAAAAGGGCACTCAGGACAGTCTGGGGTGGTAGCAGTCACAGGGAAAACATGGTAGAAATGTTTAGTATAGTGACTGGCAGAGAGAAGGTACTTAGTAACTCTTTATTACTATTATTACTACTATTAACCACCAGCAAACATGACTCAACTAAGTAGAACTCTATCAAGTCACTAGTAACTACTAGGCTGACTGTCAAAAGACTTGGATTCTTGACACTAACTAGTTGTGTGACCATGGGGAAGTTTCTTAACTTCTCTGTGTCTCAGTAAAATGGGGGTGTTGGAATAGAAGATCTCAAAGATCCCTCTGAACTCTACTATTTTTAATATTCTTTGCATTATATGACTCTATGATTCAATAAAAGATGTGGGTAAAATTTGTATGAGCACAGTATGGTGGGCATTTTTAGTCAGAAGACCTAAGACCAGTTCTTGATTTTGAAACTTACTAACTGAATGATCCTGAGAATGTCAATTAACCTTTCTGAGCCTTAGGTTCCTCATATGAAAAACAGAGATCATGATAATAGCCCTTCCTCCCTTTAAAGGTTGTTGTGAGAGAAGCACTTTGTAAACCTTAAAACACTACAAAAATATAAATTATTATAATTATTATTATTCAGAGGATCAAATACAAGTTCTCTTGGGAAGATCCTGATTCATAGTAGCTTTTTTCATCATTCAAGTCTAAGTGAGGTGTCCTTAGGTTGCTATAACACAAAGAGAGAGGAGAACTTCCTCCCTTTCTACTGGCATATCATTCCAAGAGGTTATCTCCCTACCAAAACACTTACCTCAGTTGAAGGAATGAATTTGGAGAGTGAACACATGACCCTACTGATTCCTTAATTCAACTGTTAAAAAAAAACCCCTGACAGTTGTTGATTTGGTCCAGTTTGCAGTAATAAACTCCTCTATTGTCAGCTGGAAGTTGCAGGAGGGGGAAGAGAAAGAATGGGAATGCCAGCACTCCTGCCCTCCCATTCAATGACACAGTATGTTGTCCTGTTCTCAAAGGAGAAAATCAAGTCAAGATGAGAAAAATGCCAAACAGAACTTTGCTGCCTGGGAGCATGAATGTGTATAACCCCAATTAGGTGCAACATATCAGAGATTCAACAGGAATAGTCGCAGGAAGAAAAGTAATTTTCTTCATGACATTGTTAAGAGATTTCCCAAAGCAATAAGTTGAAGTCATAAATTCTGCTTAATCTTTTAGCCTAACTTTCATGTTTTTAATAGCAATCCCTGCATCAGATCATTGCCAAGTTCCATCCCAAGTCAATTTAGTGAGTATCAACCACAGAACCAGAGGGAAACTCAGAAGGGGATTTGAAAATAAAACAAATCTCAGCAGTCTAGAAGGTGCAAACTCAAATCCAGAAAAATGCAAAGAGAAGATGAGTGAGAGCCAAATAACCTCAAGTAAAATAGAAATATTTGTTGTTGCTATTCTAAAATATAAATTATTATATATAAATATAATATATTGAATATAAATAAAATAATATTAGATTATTATATAATAGAACATATTATTCAGAAATGTAAATATCTATTGTTATTTTTTAAAATGAATGTGTTGTGTTCTTCTTGTAAAATATAAACATTTTATTATTCTGGAATGTGGATGTTTGTTATTATTATTGTCATTCCTTCCCTTCCTCTACTGAGCAGTCAATAGCCACATTCAGTTGCAAAAAAGGAAAAATGCCATGGGATGGGATGTCCTAGATTTTACTGTTCATTTTTGACCTAGATTCACCTGAATCAATTTGTGGAGTAAAAAGAACCCTAGGATGGGACTGTAGGAAATGACAATGGAAACACAGCTTAATTCTGACCAGCAAGGGGGAGCTGATTGCTAGTGTAGAAATAATAGGCTCTCAAAGGCAAATGACCACTCTCTCCTAGAGCTTGCAGTAGAGGAGAACGAATGTAGCTCTAATTTGTCCTGTACCTTAGATTTCAAGAAACCTGATTTCAAAGGACTCAGAGAAGGTATAAAATAGGATCCAACAACTTCATAATCTAGAGAAGTTGGCCCAGTAGAAAAGCACTCAAGAATGAAGCTAGAAATGACTATAATGAGGAGGGAAAGGAGGACCTAACTAAACAGAACCACATGGTTGCTCGTAGAATTCATTGTACAAACTCAAATTAAAAAGATAGAAATTGGAAGCAAGTACAGAGAATTAAGGATGAATTAAGATAAGCATCTCAAAGAATAATTTAAGTGTCAAAGACGAGAATGAACTAAGACCAGTTTTGAATGCTAAGAACAATAAAATGGGGGAAGCAGAATAGGCTATCTATGTTGGATGCATGAGGAGGATCAAAGAAGGGTTAGAACTTAGGAGACATAGGATAACAAAGAGATCAAGCAGGATCTCAGAGCCCAAAAGTCCTCTGCCTCAAACCATACTTGAACTATAATAAAAATAAGAGTTTCTATATATAGAGCCCTTTATAGTTTACATAATATTTTACATACATTTTCTTAGTTCATCCTTACCCTAGGATATAGGCACTATTATTAATCTCATTTTACATATGAAAACACTGAGACTCAGAAAAATTAAATAATTCACCCAGGGTCACCCAGCTAGTAAGTATCTAAGTAAGGGGTTCAAAACCAGAGCTGTATGCACTATGACATCACACTGCTTCTCTCTGTATGGCAGCTAGATGGCACAGTAGATAAAGCACTAGACCTGGAATCAGGAAGACTTGAGTACAAATCCAACCTCAGATGATTACCAGGTACCTAATGATGGGCAAGTCACATAACCTCTGTCAGCCTCAGTTGCCACATCTATAAAATGGGGAAACAATAGCACTTACTTCCCAGGGTTATTATGAGGATTATAAAGATGCAATCTATTAAAGAGGGTCATTTGCAAAAGCCTGAGTGTCCCTTTCTCATACCTTAATCAAGGATGCCTTTGATAAGTGTATAGACTAGTTCTCATGATTTTTTTCCCAAGAGCTTGCTGTCCTCCTCTCTTTCAAAAATATTGAGACTCAGTCCCTGAACTATCACAAAATTATGTGTCCACAGTATAGAATTCATCCATGTACATTTTCTCTTTTCAACTACTCTTCTTTTTTTTAGAGGCATTTCTATTTACTCATAGAATGCATCAGACTATAACATTCAATTCAAAGGTTCTAGTTCCACTATTATTGATGTATCTTTTTAAGTGTTAGAAAAAAATCTTGACATTTTTTCCATTATCTGTCATTATCTGTCTATTGTCCTCCTTCCTATTTTATCTTTCAAAATGATCAAGTGTGTTGCATCCTTCAGGGCAATATAAACTCCTTAGAAGCAGGAATGATTTCAGGTTTGTCTTTGCATCTAGAATTTTATTAGGTTGAATTGAGTCTCTCATCAAGCCTGCTGTAAACATATTTTCCCTTTCTTCTTGATATTTATTGAAGTTATATTGTTCATAAGCTTTCACTAGCCTCTTCTATAAGATTCTGTAAAAGTTTAGACTCTATATCAAGTGCTGCCCTTTAGTTGCCATATCTCTGTTCAGAAAGAGGGCCAACTCATAGTTGGCTAAGGTGATTCCTAGGTCTTTTAGGTCTTTTCAAGGAGACAAATGATGACATCAATTTGATTTCCCAAGTAAATGATGATGGTCTGAGTTGATGTCAATTCTTTGATCTATTTCCCATGTTTCCATGTTAATAGATTATATAAGAGTAAATTGGAGATGTTTTAATTCCATAATATATCTTCTTGTCATTTTCATTGTTCTAATTTGGTATTTGATTTTAATCTTTACTCTAACAAATAAATGTTCTGACTGTACACAGAGAGATGATTCAGAAATTATTCCTTCATAAGTAATTAATCATTTCCTATCCATTAAAATAAGAATCAATTTTGCCTTCTTTATTTGGTACTCACTATGTAAAACAACACCTCCTCTCTCTCTCTCTCTCTCTTTCTCTCTCCTCTCTCTCCTCTCTCCTCTCTCTCTCTCTGTCCTATTCCTCCCTCTCCCTCCTTCTCCCTCCCTCTTCCCCTCTCCCCCTCTCCTTCCTCTTCCCCCCTCCTCCTCTCCTTCTCCCTCTCCCTCTATGTTTTAATGATATATAGATGAGACTCTTATGTAATCTCCCCATCTCAGACCTCCTTTGTTTCTTAATCCCAAACCATATTTTTCATTTTTTTTTTTGCCACCAATCCTTATCCCTACTTTTTTGAGAAGTCATTAAGTATCAAAGCATATATTGATTCCAGTAAGGCAAGGGGTCTTCTCAAGTTACCAATACAATTTCTTTACTTGAAATGGCTAGTAGACACAGTAGATAGAGTGCTGGGCCTGGAGTCAGGAAGATCTGAGTTTAAATGTCTCAGATACTTACTAGCTATTTGATCACTTAAACTGTGTGCCTCAGTTTCCTCAACTGTAAAAATGAACACAATGATAGCACCTGCCTCTCAGAGTTGTTGTGAGGATCAAATGAGAAAATATTTGTAAAGTGCATGTGATAGTGCCTGGGGCATCATTATTGTTGAGTTGTTTCAGTCATGTCCAACTCTTCGTGACCCCATTTGGGGTTTTCTTGGAAAAGATACTGGAGTCATTTGGCATTCTCTTCTCCAGTTCATTTTACAGATAACTTACAGATAGTAGGTGTCTGAAGCCAGATCTGAAATCATGAAGATGAATCTCTCTGTCCACTGTACCACCTAACTGCCCCTATAGGGCAGAGTAGATGTTTATTAAATGCTTATTTTCTTCCTACTTTCTCTCCTTTTGCAACAGATGTAGTCACTTAATCTGTGGTTCTCTTCATGGTGGTCTTTTTGGAAAAGCTTGTCATCAACACTTACTGCAATCAAGGATGATCAAGTGTTTAATGAAATTATTATCATTGTTGCATTTGCAGATATAAAAAAATTAACTCTCCTATTTGCTACTTCAAGGAGGCTACAACCCACATTTCCACTAATCTGCACTTTTCTTTCATCTTCTAGTTTCATTTATAATGATGATATAAAGATTGATAATATTGGATTAGGGGTTCCCATTTAAGGTACTGTCAGTTACGTTAGGGTTTATAGAAAGTCTAAAAAAACTCTATGACTGTACCTATAGAAACCAAAAGGAGCTACACAGGTTTGAAAAGCACTGTATTTCTTCTTTGTTTTGTGGGTCAGCATAACTACAGAATTCATCACTCAGTGCCCAATCTACTAGCAAAGCACCACCCTGTACTCAGCTAGGATGGTTGTTAAGAAGCAAATCCAATCTGGCATCAGGACTGGACTCAAAGCCTTTCTATCTTGATAGAACAAGTCAGAGTTTAAAATCAACTGACGAAATTTATGCAGAAGAAAGCAACGGATAAACAAAGATGTCTGCAGCCAGATTTTAATATAGGGCTTCCTGACCACAGGCAACAGAGATGGGTGATGAAGTGTTGTATTCAAGGAATAGCAAATAGATGCATGCAATTCAATTGTTGTTCATCCTGTGTTTCAAAGAGGACCAATGGCATCATGGGTGATGATTGACTTGTACATGAATTGAAATGAGGCAGAGTTGTATAGTCATCAGCTTCACTCTTCTCTTCCAGAGTTATCAAAGTACAGCAGCAAGACAAAGTAAAGATGATGGACAATGCAGTGATGACTTTGGCATCTTCAATATCTGACGAAACTCTAAGCGCTTCACAGAGCCTGCTTCATCTGCCTTCGTGGCCATTGAAACAAATTGTTCCCATTCACCTACTACACCAGGGGAAGTTTTCACATGCCTGGGTATATATTCCCCAACACACCGATGGGTCTAAGGCCTGTTGATTATCCTCAACCTAATTTTGCCCTTCTGCCAAGAGGGTTTTACTGAGGTGTAGCCACCACACACAGTACAGCTTCTTGGAACCATAAGTGAGAGTTGGGTGAAAGGTGGGCACCAATGGTAGAAAATCAGCCCTGTAAAGGGCTTGGCAAGCTCTGATCCAGAGGTGCTAGTCCTCTCTGAACATCCCATAAATCCCTATAATTCAACCATAAAATGCATGAAGGGGAGAATAGTTTAAGATGGCAAAAGTAGGAAAAGGACAGGTAGGGAAAAGTTTTAAATGACCCAGAACCTTATATCTTATTTTGGAGGTAAGAGGTAGCCAGCAGAGTTTTTTGAGTGGGGAAATGACATGGTTATGTCTGTGCTTTAGGAAAATCCCTGTGTTGGCTGAGTGTAGGAGGATTGGAGAGGGGTGAGACTTGAGAAAGAAAGACCTATCAAAAGTCTATTGCAATAGTCCAGCTGAGAGGGTTTGTAGTCTTGTGGCTATGCAAATGGATAGAAGAGGGCATATCCAAGAGATCGTGTGCTGAATGTGTGGCAAGCACTGTGCTAACTGCTGAGACAAAAAAGTAAAAATAAATTAATGCAACTCTCACTTCATTGAGAAGCCTTGTGTTCAGAAAAAGTAAGATAACATTTCCACTACACTCTGCCCTGATCAGTTACTCAGACTATATCTGGAATATTATCTTCAGTTTGAGATGCTGATGACATTGACAAGAAGCATCCAGAAGAAGGCAACTAGAATGCTAAGACTGGAAACTATACCATGTAAGAAGTGGCTGAATTAAGTTTATTTTAGCCTGGAAAAGAAAGAACTTGGATGGAGGGCAAGGAGCATATGTTAGCTATAGTCAAGTATTTGAATGACAAGCATGTAAAAATGACTTAAACTTCCACTATTTGATCTCAGAGGGTAGAACTAAGGGGAGTGGGAGGAAGTTGAAGAAATATAGATTTAAAGTCAAGGTAAGGACAAATTTCCTAGTCACTATAGATGGTTAAAAATAAATAGGATGCTTTAGAAAATAGGTTCCTCTTCTCTTAAGGTCTTCCTTAAGACAGACTGATAACAAACTACCAAAGAATTATTTTGTAGAGCTAGAAAAATAGTAATAAAATTCATCTGGAAGAACAAAAGGTCAAAAATATCAAAGGAATCAATGGAGGAAAAATGTTAAAAGAAGGCCTGCTTGCAGTTCCAGATTTCAAACCATATTACAAAAGGTAATCAATCATCAAAACAATCTGGTGCTGGCTAAGAAAGGAGAGGGATGGGTCGGGGGAATAGTTAGATACACAAAATACATATTAGTAAATAACCAAGGTAATCTAGTATTTGACAAATCCAAAGTTCCAAGGTTTTAGGGTAAGAATTCATCATTTGACAAAAATTGCTGGGAAAACTAGAAAGCAGTTTGGGAGAAGCTAGGCACAAACCCAACACCTCATATCATATACCAAGATAAGGTCAAAATAGTTAAATAATTAAAATATGAAGAGTGGTATCATAAGACAATTAGGGGAGCAGGAAAAATGTACCTGTCAGATCTCTGAATAAGGGAAGAGTTTATGACCAAACAAGAGATAGAGAGGATTACTAAAAGTACAATGGATAATTTTGATTTTATGAAATTAAAAAGCTTTCATACAAACAAAACTAATGCAACCAAAATTAGAAAGAAAACAGGTAACTGGAGGAAAAGAATTATAATGTTTCTCTGATAAAGGCCTCATTTCTCAAATATATTGGCAAGTGACCCAAATTTATAAAAATAAAAGCCAATCCCCAGTTTAAAAATGGTCAAAAGTTATGAACAGGTAGTTTTCAGAAGAAGAAATCAAAACTACCAACAGTTACATTTTTTAAATGTTCTAAATCAATACTGATTAGGGAAATGCAAATTAAAACAGTTCTGTGACACCACCTCACACCTCTCAGATTGGCTAAGATGACAGAAAAGGAAATTACAAATACTGGAAGGGATGTGGAATAATTGGAATGCTAATGCACAGTTGGTGGAGTTGTAAATTAGTACAACCATTCCGGAGAACAATTTGGACCTATGCCCAAAGGGCTATAAAACTGTGCATACCCCTTTGACCCAGCAATACCACTACTATGTCTGAATCCCCAAAAAATATCAAAGGAAAAAGGGTAAGACCTACCTGTACAAAATACATACATACATACATGTGTGTGTGTGTGTGTGTGTGTGTGTGTAATCAGCTCTTTTTGTGGTGGCAAAGAATTGAAAATTGAGTGGATGCCCATTATTTAGGGAATGGCTGAACAAGTTGTAGTCTATGATAATGGCGGAATATTATTGTGCTATAGGAAATGAGCAGAATGGTTTCAGGGAATCATAGAAATACTTATATGAACTGATGCAAAGTGAAGTGAGCAGAACCAGGAAAATATTGTACATAGTAATAGCAATATTGTAAGGATGACCAATATGAAAGACTTATATACCCTGATGAAGACAATGAACCAAGAACAACTTCAAAATCTCCATGATGAAAAATGCTATTCACCTCCAGAGAGAGAATTTATGAACTCTGAATGCAGACTGACACATACTTTTTCCCTTTCTTTATTTTTATTATTTAATTTTGTTTGTGTTTTCTTTTGCAACATGGCTAATACAGAAATGCGTTTGCATGACCTCACATATATAATCAAAATCAAAGTGCTTGCCTTCTCAAGAGGAGTGGGAAGGCCTGGAAGGGAGAAAGAGAATTTGGAATTTAAAACTTTTAAAAATAATTGCTAAATGCTTTTACATGTAATTGGAAAATATTTAATGAAGGAAAATAATTATTAGATTAGAATTATTCAATGATAAAATAATTAAGTTATAGGTTTGAAATAATTAAATTTATAAAATAAAAACATTATTTTTAAAAGATTAAGAGAATTTAGGGAGAAGAAGACCAGCAACTGGGCAATTAAGAAAGAGAGAGACTTCATATAGAAAGTGGCAGGTCTTAAGTGAGCAGGAAGTGCTTTCCAAGTATGGAGGACAGTTGGCAAAAAGGCACAGTGATGGAAGGGGTGAAAAGTGCACTTGGGCCAGTTTGGCTAGATTGTAGAATAAAAAAATGAAAATAGTGTATAATGAAAATATATGGATAACATATGTGCATATATAATGTATAGTGTGGTGTGTGTGGGTGTGGTGTAGACTAACTGATACTTTATCAACAGCATTATTGAGAAGTTTTTATTTAGGCACTCTTTAGACTAAATAGAATTCTGAAATCATGTTCAATTCTTAGATTCTGTTCTGTTTGCAATTTCGTGTGTGACCATCTTTTTTGTTATACTATGTTATAGAAGTGCTTGTTTTATTTCATAAATTAAAAATAAAATAAATAAAAGTTTTTTTTAAAAAGATTCTATTCATCCTCACTGCTGCAAAGCAACCTTCACCCCAACCCAATTAACTCAATATATTCATTATGTCAGTTATTCCAAATCTCCTCAAAGCTCCAATGCAATATTATTCCCTCATTTCTCAACAAATAACCTCACCTCATACTTTATTGAGAAAATTAAAGGATTTTTTGTTGTTGTTGTAAAATCCTTCTTCTTATCCATACCTCAGAATTCTCTACATATTTACTTCATCCTCCTCTCTGTTTTCTGAAGAAGAGACATCCTATGGGGCTTTTTAACCTGGGGCATGTTAACTCTTTGAAAAATATTTTGGTAATTATATTTTGATATTATTTGTTTCCTTTGTGATCTTATGTATTTTATTTTATGTATTTAATAACAGTGTTCTTATAAGGGGTCCATAGGCTTAACCACACTGCCAAAAGGGTCCATGATACAATAAAAGCTCAGAATCCCTATCCTATTCCTAAATTCTTCTTTTATCCTTTGATATCATCCCTTCCTGTCTCATTCCAAAGTTTGTTCCATCAACCATTGTCTCTCTCATCTTCAATGTGGACTTTTTCCTCGCTTCTTGCAAACATGGTTGTCTCCCCAGTTCTTTAAAAACAAAAGTCACGGGGGCGGAGCCAAGATGGCGGCGTAGCAGCAGCAATATATCGCAGCTCTCACATAGCCACCCCCAAATACCCATGGAATAGGACTCTGGACCAACCTAGAACTTCAAAAACGCACACAGATACTTCC